>CAJVPS010000069.1:0-41348 GCA_910591765.1 Ambispora leptoticha | reverse complement strand
ATAAATTAAATATAAATAATAATAAAGAAAGAATAAATAAAATTATAAAGAAAATAATTAATTAAAATATTAATAATTTAAATTTGTAATTATGATACACATAGTAATCATCTGAGTAATAATATGCTAAATCTAGATATATTTAATACATAATGATCATTTGTGTATCCAGAGTGAAAATGATCTTCTTAGAATTGTAATACAAAGCTAATCTATTATACAAATAGTGCAAAATAAAGATCTAAGCTAAAAGAGATCTAAAAAAAGATAACCCAATCAAAATTGTTACAAAAAAAATCTTTTATTGAATATTTTTAATATAAGTTATATAATAATAATATTTATATTTCTTATTTTAATTATATTAAATATTATATTTTTAAAAATTAATATTTAACTTATTCAAATAATAAACTTATTTTATTAAAAATCAAAGTTATTTTATTCTTTATATAATATTTTTATGTAATAAATATTATTTCCTATATATAATAATATAAAAAAATATTAAAAAAACTTATTTTTATAAAATAAATTCAGAATATTAATTATTATATAATAAAAATATATAAAATATTTTAGTTATTAATAATATAAACTTTGTAAAATAAACTTTTATATATAAGAATATATTTGATACTACTTATAAAACTGCTTATATTACTTTAAAATAATATTTTAGTTTATTATATTAATATAATTATAATATTATAATATAAATAATAGTAATTATTATAAAAATAATAAATTTATAAATCTAAATATTTTTGATATATCTTATTTTTATAAATAATTTTATATTTATCTATAAGCTAACTTTTTAAAATTTTTTAATTATAATATATTATGAAAAAAATGATATATAAATTAAAAGATTAATATTTTATTTTATAAATATAATGAATAGTCTCTTTTATGTAAATATTTTATAAATTCAGCTTCTTCTATTTGGCTAATAGTTTTATAATAGAAGATATTATTTATAATAAAATAATAATCTTAAATATACTTTACATATTATAAAAGATTTTTTATCTCAAAATAATATTCATATAATAAAGTAATTATTTAAAAGTTCTGATCTGAATTTTATCAAGAATATATGACAAATTGTTAAAAATAATATAAAAAAAAGAATATCTAAAAATATTGATAAGTTAAAGTAATTTATAATAGAAGAGTAAGATAAAATTTCTTAGAATATTATAAAATTTAATTAGATTTTTGAAAAATCATTATGAACTTAGATTACAAAAAAATGAAGATAAAATTTTATATTAAAATTTTTACATTTAATAAAGTAGTTTATAAGTTTTAAAATAAGTTCACTTTATTTATTTCTGTTAGGTAATTATTAAGATATACAAGTTTATTTATGCACTATTTTTTTGTAATATATTATATATACTTTAATAATTAAAATGTTAAAGATATTATTAATAAGATTATATAAAATAATAATTGAATATCAAGTATCATTTTTAAATATAATTATATTTTAATTAGATAAAAATTTAAATTATAATATAAATATTTTTATTATATATATACTTCCCAATAAAAGTAGTAATGCATAATATTTTCATTTATATTTTAATAATGAAGCGTCTAAAACTCATGAAAATTTGTAGATATATTCTTTAGGATATTACAAACAAGATTTTCTAATAGAACAAGATATGTTAGCTTAATAAAATTTTGTAAAATATTACATCAAATATGATAGATTAGATGTTTACATGAAATAACTTTGAAAAAAAATTGTTTAAAAATATTTTTAATAAGTAATTTTGAAAATATTTTTGTAAAAATATATTTTAAAATATAAAGAATATATTTATAAGTTTAAATAAATTTTTTATTACATATATATTTAATAAATACCAGTTAAAAAAAGATTTTATTTTGATGAATTTTATAATAAATCATAGTAAAAATCTATTTTACTATATTTTACTATTATTTCTTACAAAAATTATTAAAATAAAGCCTTTTTAACTGGTATTTATTAAAGAAATATGTAATAAAAAATTTTTTAAGCTTATATATATATTCTTTATATTTTAAAATATATTTTTATAAAAATATTTTCAAAATTACTTATTAAAAATATTTTTAAATAATTTTTTTTCAAAGTTATTTTATATAAACATCTAATCTATCATATTTGATATAATATTTTACAAAATTTTATTAAGTTAATATGACTCATACTATTAGAAAATCTTGTTTATAATATTCTAAAGAATATATTTACAAATTTTTATGAATTTTGGACGCTTTATTATTAAAATATAGGTAAAAACATTTACTATTATTACTTTTATCAGAAATTATAATAGCTTTTATAATTTTAAAATTAAAAAATTAATTTTCTAATAAAAATTAAATTTTTTTATATTAAAATTTATAATTTTATTAAAAAATAAATTTATAAGTTATAATTTAATTAAAATTAACTCTTGAATAATTTTAAATAATTTAATTAGTAATTTAATTATATAAATATTAGATAAATTTATTTAAACTAATCTAGAAATTAATCTTGAATTTAATATATTTTTTTTAAATTTTAGATTTTTTCTGAAAGAGTTATTTTAATTATAAAATTATTTTCTAATTAAATTTTATTTTAATTAAAAAAAATTCTAAAAAAAATATATATTAAACTATAACTTATAAATTTTATTTTGATTTAAAATAAAAATAATAAAATTAATTTCTGATTTTATAATTATAAAAGTTATTATATTATAATAATTATTATATTTAAAAAATAAATAAATAACTATTATTTTAAATTTAGTTAACTTTTTTGATTAATATAAAATTTGATTATTTATTATTATAATTAATATAATATAATAAGATTATTAATTGATAATTAATTACTATTGATTTTAGAATTTATATATAATAAATTTTAGAATTATAATATAAAATTAATTTTATTAATTAAATATAATAAAAATTAAAATATTCTTTATATTAAAATAAATATTTTAATTTATAATTTAATATATTTTTTAGATTTTTTAATTATAAATTATTATAAAATTTTTTTTAATTTATTAATAAAATATTTTTATTTTTATAATTTTATATAAAATTTAAATTTTTTAAAGTACAAAATATAAAATAAATTTATAATAATTTTATAATTAGAGTAATATTTTCAAATTATCTAAAATAAATATACAGTAACTCTCTTTATAAAATATTAAAAAAATTTAATAGTGAAAAATTTTCAAAAATTCACTATATCAAGAGTTTATTAGTAAATTTACTATATTAAATAGACTTTATTAAAGATAATTTTGGATATTATTCACTATATCACGAGTTTAATTAGTCTTTATTATAAAGAAGATACACTATAAGAGAGTCACTGCATATATATAAAAATATAAATTCTAATTTTATTTTTAATATAAAATAAATTAAAATTAAAACTTAAAGTTATTATTATACTTAAAGATCTAAAAATATTATAGATATTTTTTTAATATATTTTATTTATAATATACTATTATAATAAGAAATAATTCTTATTTATATATTTTTTTATTAATATATTTTAAATAAATTAATTAATTAAATGAATTTATCTTATATATTATTATTTTTTATAAAGTCAGATTTCTAACTTTTCAATATTAAATATATAAAAATTTTTATTGGCTGATATATAAAAAAGAAATAATATAAATATAGCTAAAATTATATTCTGAATATATTTATTTAAAGAGTTAAACCAGAATTTATAAAATAATTTTGAAATATTGAGTACATGAAAATAGAAATATGCACAAAAATAGATAGATCTATCTTAAATATATTAATAAATAAAACTTATTAAAAAGTAAAATGTTATAGATAATTAAAAGTTGAAGATAAATAATAACAAATATGAATTTAGAGATAAATATTTCAACATAATAAGATATTTTGCTCTTAGAATTTCATAAAATAAAAATAAATAATAATATTTTCAAATATAAATACTGCAAAATACATCTATTGGTAATTATAACAACGATTTTTTCTTTATGTCAATAATATTAAGATCATGCTTAATTTACCAACGGATTCTTTTAAAGTTATATATCCAAGTTATAACTGTCTTCATATATTAATATATTATTCAAAAACTTTTTTGTCATAATTCAATCACACCGTGTTTTTGTATTTCCAAATTCAGTGGCTTTTAGATATTATGTACTTGTTAAATATTGCTTTACATGTTTTCGTTTGATATAAACAACCTTTCAAAACACAAATACTGAATTTTCCAAGCATTTTTCACATATCGTTCAAGTTCAGCAGATAGAGCGCTTCTTCCGTTTTTAAAGTTTCACATGATCTCAATTTTAGATTCTCATTCGGATTTAGATTCGAACTTTGAGCGAGCCATGAAATTAACTTATGAGACGTGGGATTGTTTTCGCGAGAACATGCGCCACATTGTGAATATAATGTAATCATGCATGGCTCCAGTCACTGTTCCATACGAAACTTTTGGCAATGAATGCCTTTTCCACGCAAATTCATTTTTATAACCATAAATATATTCATATAGCAATTTTTTTCCTTTTACATAACCGAAACTGACACTTTTAGGTAAAAAAAGAAAAAGTTTGATTAAATCCTTTCTAAACCAATTCGGAAATTTGGATTTTGTTTCCTTAATTTGTATTTCTATATAATTTTTATATTCCCAAATATAGAATAATAAAATTATTATACCTATTGCTATATGGTACAGTTAACTCAAGCTCGTATAACGACACACTTTTTCCTCTATAGCGACCAAATTTTCTAGAATGTTTCATAAATTGATATAAGAAAATTGACCTCTATATAATGATATTCTCTTAAGGAACAAAATTAGTCCGGATATTTGATGTAGGTTGACTTACTGTATATGATGAATGGGTTCGGGTCTATTATCCAAAGATTTTATTATAAATGGGTCTACATCCAGATTGCACCAATGATACCTTTCGTCAAGTAATTTTGTTTACTACATAAGTTAAATATAACCTTAAAACCTCTCAACATGTTATATTTATGAAACCTTTCGTTAAGAGAAAGGTCAGTGGCGAATGAATTATGTGACAAATGATTTATTGTGGCGTTATCATGTACATGTAAAATGAATTCTTTTTATATAATAAATATTTGATTATAATTTCAGTTTAATCCAACAAAAAAAATCTAGTTTGCGAATGGATTGTATGTAATAAATCAATAATAGGTAATACTAAGTATTACTATTATTTCCTGCATGATCTCCGGAAAGAATCAAAGCAAAAGCCCGAAGAAAAATTCCCCGAGCACCATTTTCATCTCGATCCATTACAGCCCCACAACTTCGGCACTTGTACATCTCAGATCCTCCTATTTTTTGAACACTCCCACACCAGCTGCAAGTTTTTGAAGTATAGGCCTCATTTTGGATAATAACATGGATTCCTAATTCTTCAGCTTTAGCTACCAGACGTTAGCGAAATTGATAGTGATCCCAACAGAGCATTTTACGAACAGTATATTTCTTGTTTTTCGATTACCATATTTGATACCTCAAAAGGAGGAATGATAATGGCATCAAATTCACGAGTAAAAAATGCAACACTCTTTTTATGAATTTCACTTTGCAGATGTTTAATTTTTCGTATCATCCGAGAAATTGCATTATCAAGTCGCAAGGCCTTTTTATTTTTACGTTTTGAATTAGAAGCAGCCAGCTTATCTCTTATAGAATGAAGATTATCCATATATTTGCATAAACGAATAACTCGTCCAATGTCATATTGGCCAATTTTACCTACACCTTTAGTAGGAGAGTACCATGTGCATGAACAGAACCATCCGCTTGGGTTTCACGGTGTTACCCGGTGGATTAGATGTGGGGGATCTACCGAGTAATCCGTGAGACTGTACGATCACGGGTTGTTTCCCAGTTAGTTTTCCGTTAGTTGATTTATAATTTCGTCGATCAACACTCTGACCCTTTATCGAGTTGATCGGGTTCTCCAAGTTATGGCGCTAGTTCCTGCCTAAGAAGGCAATTCGTCGGTCGCGGTGTCGTAGTTTCGTTATTTAGTGTTCGTAGCCTTAGGGTAGACTATTTTATTGATAGAGAGTGTGGGGACAGATCAATAATAATTCGAAGGAATGTATGCGTTTATTTAAGAATAATAGCAATCTTTATTTTATTTAATAAAAACTTTTATTACAATGGTGAATTATTTTATAGTTCTATTGAACTTAATTCTTAATTGTAATTCTATATCGCTTTTCTACTCAAAAGCCCTCCTTATTTATAATCAAGTTTCCTCCCACTATTCTCCACTTTTATCGCGTCGCCAAGACTAATGAATCATTTTTGTCTTGATTCATTAGTCGGCACCTTATTGGTACACCTTCATATATTCGGGATTTATTGGTGTACTCTATATCAGACCATCTTTCCAACGATGCATCAATCTGAGGCTTTGCATCGCTGCATCCGGTTTGCATATACTAACTTCACTAACCCCGTGCATTACTAATTTCCGTGCTCAATATCACGCGGATCGGGATCTACGTGATGACGTAGTCCAATTCCAGGCTACGGTGCATCAACGAAGGCTGTTTTTAAATCCATGAAAATTTCCATTCATTAGTTTTACGAATATATGTGATTTTACAATCAGATGTTATCTTGTGAGGAACAGGCCAGGCCACTTATTATTGCAACTTTTTTTTCAAAATGAAGAGGCTACAAATCACATTTATCATGATTCAAAATGACAACAGGCTTATGGCGATGTATAGAAAGCATTGATGGATTGTGAAGATAGGTGACATAAAACGATTCCATATGGATTTCGAAAAATTTTATGAACGAATTGTTATTGTTTGTCGCAAATCTTTTCGAAATCGAAATGATAAAGATAAACTTCGGTGATTTGTGTTTGATCCCATATTATCTTATCCTTAAAAATTAATTAAAAAAAATCCGAAAAAATTTTCAAAAATAAAAAAAATGAAACCAAAAATAATAACCATTCAATGCTTCATCAATTGCCTCATCAATAATATTTGCAGGTGCTTTGCCATATGCACCTTGAAGCAGCATTCCAATACGCACAATAGTTCGTACAAATTTACGTTCACCCCATACACATGATTTTTGAAGTTTCTTGTCCTCATGTTCATTATGTAGATGTTCATGTGGGAATAGATGTTAAAGTTTAAGTTTATCTTTATAGGTTGAGGTTTTACCCAATCTCGTTGTGATGGATCAATATGCGAATTCTTGGTATAGAAACGGCGGTCAACTGCATTATAAGCATATCTCGTCAAGTCCATCCAACGTTCAATAGCTGCTTTTGAGAGTGATTTGGATACGCTTTGATTAGCAGTGTGCGATTGAGAGTGGTTTCCAAGCGTTGTTGCTTGTTTCGCACTAATGTTGTTTTGATCTTTTGTCTTGCGCTTTTTTCCTAGCCTGGCGTTTTCGTCGGTGAATAGCAGCTCTTCTTCCTTGCATTTGGCAGATAAAGACTGTATTGACTGCAAGGATATCTTGGGAAAGTTTGTGTTCATCGGAGGTTGCATCGTCGAAGAGAACCACAAGTTTTGTAGTATGGAGGGAGAGCATATACTGGATAAGGTCGAAGGTGAAGCGGCAGAGTCGGTCACGATGGGTAACCACAATTTCTGACTTGTCTGTTCCAATAAGGTTGGTCGTTTGAAGTTGACACTCGATCCAATATCGCTGATGAGTTCGTAGGTTGGAAATCGGGAGCTGAGGAGCTGTTTCTGCCGTTCAAGATCCTCTTTTTGCTTGACACTAGAGACCCGATCATAGCGGAACCCTTTTTTGGTGGTGGCAGCGGCGGCGTTGTTATCGACATATTGTGAAGTCAACTCTGGAAAAATAGAAGATATGTTGTAAAGACGGGTATAGATACGATTGGGCTCATGAAGAAAATAAATTTACACGAAATAACGAATTTAAGCGTCAAATTGTGTTGAAGTTATTCCACAATTCAAATCAAATTACGTCAGAGTTTATAAACGAGGTAAAAATAAACATTTTCTAAATGAAAACAAGTTGCTTTTTTTTGTTTCTAATACAAACAAGTATTTTAAAAATAGATTCAAACCAGTGCCAGAAGGAGACGTTTTAGCTGTAATCTTTCCTTGCTTTAACCATCGACGCAGGGTGTCTGATGAGATACCAGGAGCTAATATTTATAATACGATACCAGTGACAGGCTAAATAAAATATGAAAAATATTTTGAATAGTATTTTAACTATTAAAAATTATTAAAAGAAGGAAGAAAGGAAAGAATAAAAATTGAATTTTTGTATTCATATTATTCATATTTATATAATTTGGTGTGGAGGAAAGATATAGTTTACGATTTTTTGATTTATATAAGTATTACATGTCTAAGCAATCATTGCAACGGTATTACCAAGCAAAAATTGAAACGGTATCGCGTAGAAAATAAGCTTAGTCAATCGTAACAGGTTTCGTCTGACTGTTTTCGTCACGTCATTCGTCATCATGAAAATAGTTTCGTCGTCAGGGTATCACTACTATTATTTTATTTTTGTCACACATATATATATATCGCTCTTCATATTGATTTCTCAACGCATTAAGCATACAACCTGATCATGCTTCCTTCAGAGTAGTCTTGAGCTTTTTCACGATCTTTGAGAACATTTTCAAATATTGTTCTCCAATGACTTACAACGATTCCTATGAAGTTAGTTCGAGAGAACACATTAATCAGTACATAATCTTTGATTTTCCCCTTTTAAACCTATTTCGTGACTTCTTTCCCAGCGTGGATCGGAGTGTTTCTTTGCTGAAACATCATATTTTTTAAAAAAATGAAACATATTATATTATGAAAAGGGGACGAAATTACTGTAGAGAATCTTTAGGTAAGCATTGCACAGATTTTTTGTTAACAGTCTTTTTTTGGGTTTCTTGTAAATGTGCGGTATGTTTAGACAAAATTGGAGTCAATAATAACAAAGGGTGTCCATGTTTGTTACACACGCAAAGGGCGTTACTTTTTGCGGCGGCTGTACACGTACATGTATATGATTGTGCCGATTTTATAATTTCTAAATTGTATTTTAATTTGAAACTTTGCTAAAACTTTTTTACACGCGGGCGAGTGTTGCAAAAAAAGATGAAGCATTACATGCTTTAGTAGCTCGGTAAACGGGCTGCGTATTTCGGTGGGTTGTGCTGAAAATCAGTGTACCTGTCCGTTTCAAAGAGACCGATACCTTGCACAAGATAAAAATTACAACAACGGAAAACGATTCTGAACTGTCAAACGACTTGAAGATATCTGCAACAACGATAAAGAAGGCAATTCAATCTCCGAAACGTTTCTTCGTGAAAAAGCTGAAAATAGACAGGCAACTGTGGACGAGTGATGAATAAATTCAACAGCCCCTGACCAAAACATGCTATTGACCTAAATGTTCCGCAAGTTTCTAGTCAACATTTTTTATGAAGAGTTAAATGATATGCTTTGATCATCGATAATTAAATTAAGTTTCAATCATTTAATATGCTGACTTTCAGTTATTCGTTCGTGATACCTTTGTTAAGATAATTGAGTCTAAATCGGACTTCAATCTCTTGGCATGCTCAAGAAAGAATAACATCTATAAATTGGTACAATCAAATCCTTTCAATTGATCAAAAAATTTTTTGTGATTGATTAATTACATACATATTATCACTTATACACAGTTACAGAAACAATCCACCAATCAAAAAAGATTCAATTAATCTTTTTGGTGTATAAGGAGATATGTATGAGATTTGTTTATATTTATTATTTATGAGTATAGTGATAGTATAATGAATAGAAATTAAAAACGGTACTTGCCAAATTATTTTTGTTTTGATATTGATAATTCCACATGATTTTAATGATTCATTATATTATATCTATATGAATGAGTTAATTTACAATTATAAACACATGCAAAAAATTAACATTAAAAGCGATTGAGCGATTTCTCTATCTTCCAAAGACCTAAAACTAATATTAGCAAATATCGATATTAGAATTTAGAATCTCCGTCAAATTAAATCCGCGTGAAATTATAAATTAAAAAAAACCTATTAATCCTAGAATAGCATAAGCAGTCAAAAGCGGCCACCGACATAGAGAATTAAACCAAAGGCGCGTATATGCCTCACGAGCCTCATTTATCATTTGTATTATTCTTTCTTGAGTTATTTGTGTTGTAGTAGTTGTAGGTAACGGCGGCGGTGAGTCTAACTTTTAATTTTACCAATTTCAGTCAATTAATTTCTTTATTAAATCCACCCAATTCAATTTAATTTTAAATAGAAAAATAATAAATACATTTCCAGCCTGAGTAGTATTATTATCAATTTCAATGACTACTGAATTATTTTCGTGCGGTATTGTTGTGGGTGTCGTTAACGTTGTTATTTGACTCACAATGCAATTATCCTTGGAAATTTCACTGTCTTCACTGCTATCATTCGACTTTGGATGCGATAATTGTATTCTCTCGTTATCATTATCATAATTCGTTTCTGGTAGTCGTATTTCTTCTTCTCCATTATTATTCGGTTGTGAATTTGATAACGGTACTTTCTCGTCATCATTAACATTATTCGTTTCTGGTAGTCGTATTTCTTCTTCCCCATTATTATTCGGCTGTGAATTTGATAACGGTGGTGCTTTTTCGTCAAAAGTTACCGTTGCTATTGGCATTTTATGTTCAATCATTTCCGGTTCATTATCATTATCGTTATTATTGCTGTTGTTGTTGTCATTTTTATCATTATTTTTATTATTTTCTAACTCCATTTTATTAAAACATTAAAATAAAAGCTGCCTTTTTTTTTGTCATAAAATACGAAAAATTTCAACGACATGTTGTCTCCGTAACTGGTGCCTATTAAAGCACGAAGGAACATCACACAACACATATAATGATAAGAAACCCAATTTTTCTATAAGATCTTTTGATAGGACAAATGTGTACAATATAAATTATATAAATTACACTTTAAAATGAATGATCGGAACGAAAAATCCGGTTTTTCTCCACTAACTCGGTATCATTATTTGTTGATATACATGTAATTGTTTTTGTTATTATATTTTTAGGAATTTATATTTTTATATATAGATAACTTACATCTATTACATTTTTGTATCGTAAAAATTTTGATAAGTTGAATTTATTTTCATATCAATATGTATGTATATTGTGCATGCACATGATTGCATGTACATGCACATGTACAATCAATTATATATGTATATAGTCAACGTTTGATTTACCCAATTCCCCGGTTTACGAATTAGCGATCTTTTCTCTACCCCATATTGATAACTATTAGGTTTGATCATTTGGTAAATAAAGAGTTGACTGTATTCCCTATTTTGAATGAAACAGATAGTGATAGTACATGTACTAATCGACAAGATACTAAATTAACGAAAAGTTCGATTTCCTATAATTGTGATTGATCAAGAATTTGTATTCATTTATTAAATAGTAGATTGAGGAATTATTCTATTCAAATCACCGAAATTTAAATTATTATACTTCAATATAATTTTGCCATTAAGTTCTTACCCTCTCGTTTTCCACCCAATGGAAATGACTTTAACAATAATAAAACCAAAATACACGTCATTAATCTCAACTACATCTTCCAAACATTTATATGGTTATATTTGGTGAATGTGTCAATCTTTTCTTACAATTCTTTACAATCTTTTACTATCTTTCCTTTTTCTATTATCACTTTTTCATAGTGAACAAGTAAACATGCTGTTAATGATAATTTCCTAAAACAGAATACATATTATTTTGTATTTTATTGTTTGTTGTACTACATATTATGATCTTTGTATACATATATAACAATATAATAATATCGATATCATTATATACCCTTATATATGGGGTGTGTTACAACAAAACAAGACAATGATGTCACGCAATTATCTACGTTTGAATTGCCTCAGAACTAATACTATCGTCAATGCCATTACGGCCATAGTTGCTAACCTGGTAGGAATTAATCAAAGCAGGGAAATCCGGTCAGTGGATTCTTTTACTTCCAAGAGCTGCTTACTTCTTGCTCTTTAGCGGCTAAGTCTTTTTGTAAGCAGGCTAATTCTTGGCTTTTGTCTTTTTTACCTCTGATTTCAACATAGCTTTCCGGATCTCGGGGTTTTTCGACAATACGTTTATTTTCCATAGTGTCTGAAATCTTGTTATCAACAGGTCGTGTAGTCATCAACTCTGCAGTTTGTATCTAGGAATAAACCAATTACCAGTTCGGAATCGTTGACAAAAGCATAATTCATTTGCTCATGAACCACATCATTTGGATACCAAATAAATGTACTTGTGAGCGCTAAGATAATACACCTTGCCAATCTGTTGACCCGAATCAGGCACATGGACATTTTGCGCCCAGTCACAACTTAATGGGCAATGGCGTCAATGTAACGTAATGATATCTCGCCTTTTCACGGTCGACGTGCTTTCCATGTTCTTCTGCCAACTTGATGTTTTTATTATAATAATTTCGTTCTAATTTGGCTTTGGTTGGATGTTCTTTAACAAATCTCGGGTCTCTTCTCTTTACGAGCTTTGAATTGCAAATCATTCCGCAAGCGTTGACTGATATCGCATAAGTCAGTTCGCGCTCATGATTTGGAATAAATTGATTTTTGAGTGCGCGCAAATTGTCATCTTCTTCTAGGTCAGCCAAAAAGTCACGATGAACGGATTTGTAGCTCGATAAAAAAAATTGATTGAGTAACTCGCGGTAATCTGTGGACTTGGGCATAATTCAATAGAAATCCTTCACCGTACTAATCACGTTTATATCGATGACTTTCACTGCGGCATCCTATTTATATTACCATGGATTCGGAAAAGAAGCTGTTTTTACCAAATGTCTTCAAAATAACTGTGGCCAATGCCAAGCATATTAAGGTAGGTTTTTTTTTGACAAACAGGTGTATTAAGATTTTATCAATAAACTTATGACCCGAGTTTTCCTATGTAGACGTCTACTAGCGCTGTTCACTTCTATGGACTTGAACTGTGCCATTAAGAAAATGTCTTGTTCAGTTTAGAGCTTTAAAAGCTTCCGCAATTCAGCAAATTCTTTTTTCGCACCTTGGCGGAGCAACCGTTCTCATATTTTTATCGTTTACCACATATATTTTTTATGTACAGTTTACCTGGTTTTGCGACAAACATGACGTTCAATTGTTATCCGATGAACCTCATTGCTGGGAATCTACCGAGTAAACTATGAGACTGTATGATCACGGGGTTCTTTTCCGCGATTCCATTAATGCGTCCGTTATAATATCGATCACCAAACCAATCTCCTAGCGAATTGCCTGACCGATTCCTTCTTTTGGAGTCGCTAGTTCCCATCTTGGAAGGTAATCTTTGATCGCAATACTTATGATGTTAATACTTTGTAGTTTTTCACTCGTACTTTTAGAATATGATAAAGAAATGTGTATTTTATTATTAAAGTTTATTTGAGTTATATGTTTTTATTACAAGTATCAATTAACGTTAATCTAATTAATCTTGAATTATTTCAATAACAATGTTATAATTTAATAATATTACTCTATTCGACGAGCTGCTTTAATATTGTAATTCGTCCCATTTTTCCAGACCCAACATCAATGGATGGAGACAAAGTAAAAAGCTACTTTTTTTTAGTAAGTCTCGATAATTACTCATTATGCGGATCCTGGATCATGCTAGCGAAAAATAGCAAAAAAATATTCAAATTTGGAAGAAAGGTCAAGTCAGAGAATACAGTTGAAAAAGAAGAACATAAAACTCCAATCCCCATATTCACATACGATTTCTCCCCTTTTTACCTCCATCAGGTCAAACTCTCCTCAAGTTAGCTTACAACATTATTGCTGTCAAGGCTCAGGGAAATTTCTCCGAAATCTTCGACTGCCAAGCGTAAGGTCTATTCTCTGTGTAAATTGCAAGATTGATTCTTCAGAAGAGGATATTATGATATTGAGATCGTGCAAACATGCCTTTCACCGAAAATGTGTTAACAATTACACAAACTGCTAAGTTTGCCAAAGCGAAACAGGCTCTCCTGCCCAACAGAGTCAAGATTTGTGTCTCGCCGAAATGTTAGAAGAAAACACAGTTGACGGGAATAGAGCCTATATCAGAGGTTGAGAACAAGGGTGCACAAAAGCGAAGTGAGCAAGGGATCAAGATGAAAAAATCCGTAGACAACGAAAGTGAGCCGGATTACAAGGTTTTATAAAAAGAACTATCCGCCTCTGAAAAGAACAGAGAAATCTGAATTTTCGTGAGACTGAAGAACCAAATTACAAATTAGCTTTGCGTTCCAAGGTATCACAAGAACAAAGAGGAATTCTGTTTAAGCGCTTCAAGGTGAAATACGGCATTGGTATTGATACTACGTAGCTTACAAGGAGCGAGTCGCTGAAATGCAAAACGAGAAGTCACTCCAAGAAGAAATCCGAGATATACAGGAAAATGCAAAATATCTTCCCGGCTTTACTTGCAAGCTGTGAGAATGCGAACCTATAAGGTAAACTATTTACAGTCAAACTCTTGATTTACATTTCAGGACCTCATTTAACCGTAAATTCGAGGAAATACTAATAGTTATCGGTAGATTAAGCGCAGGTTTAATATGGTAATCCGGGCCGAGAGGATCGCTAATTCGCGATTCTGTTAAACCGGGTAATCGGTAGACTGAATAAACTTTTCAAGGTTATAGCGAAGATGAAATCGAGCGGATCAAGACCTACATCGCTGATGCGATCTCGAGGCTTTCAAAGGCACAGGTCGCATACTTCAAAGTACTAGAAATTCGAGTTTCCGTTAAGGGTAGGGTCTTTTGGTTGATATAATATATAATTGATAGTTGACTCCGTGATCGACATTATTAATCAATTTCCAAAACCCAAAAAACTTTTAATATATATAGTAATGATTTTTGCTCATTGTATGGTAATGATTTTTGCTCATAACCTGCTTTGTATAGTAATGATCCGTAAAATTAACCAATAATATTGGTTGATTTTACGGATCATTACTATACAAAGCAAGTTATGAACATCGTCAGCTATACAAAGACCCTACATACAAATCAAAACTTAGATTTTATTCAGCGATTGATCGAGTATTGGAGTGGAATGAATCGTTACGTACCAAAGAAATGTGCACTTCCAATCAATGTTTGTAGAATAAAGGAGATAACTATTTATTATAATATAAGTAAAAACTGAAAGCATCGTACACAAACAGCAAAACGGTCACTAAAAATTGCACGAGAAGATTCCGTAACATTAAAATACTAGTCTTTACTTTCGGTGGATTTTTTTATGTTGACAAATGTTGAATAACAACTGGGGATTCCGGATGTGTAGGGTGGGGAACACGTCAGTAAATCCAATAGGATAACAATATAATAAACAACTATTTGTTCGAATATCATACAATGATGATAAAAAGTACGTGACCAATCTGAAGAGTTGATCAAAAAATCTTTACTGATGTTGGATTCTATGTACATAGTGAGGGTAATCATCCATACAATTAGTGAAATCTGTTATATCGAGAATTATTTATTATGGTTTGTATTCCATTACGTATATCGAGTTTTTATTAGTTTACATTATATCAAATATTTATTATATCAAGTTTCACGATTTTATTTTAAAAATTGTTATCAAACTTTTGAAGAAATAATATTTTCTGCGTTCTCACAAACACCTACAATTTTACAGCTGTGAGTCAGTACGGCTGATTCAGCATGAGTTCTTTGAAGATTAACGACTTGGATTGTAATTCCTTTTTGAATTAAAGAATCCAATAAATAAAGACACATTTTCTTTGGACGCAATCTTGTTTGAAAATGACTTGAAGGATATTCTGATATCTGAGTAAGATTTTTTTGTATTTTTTTACTTATAAAACATATCCACCACATCTTTCACAAGTCACATGAAGCAAATTGATGCAAATTATTGGTTTGAGTTATTGAATATTGTAGTAATGCTCTTACAATTCTAGTAAGTCGTATTACTTCTTCTGTAACATTGCACATATCAGGTGTATCTTTTTCCCATTCTTTGCAGTTGTCATAATTATGACATTCAGGAATTTGAGGATCAGGCCAAAGGAAAGAATAATATATAAGTTTTTGACGATATTTTATATATTGCATCCGCATATAGCATCATTCTCATTATTTTTGTTTTTTTTTTCATCCACTGTAACCAAATAGGATAAGTTTTGCAATTCTGTGAGATTGGAAATACTATAAGATAAATTAATAAAATAGTATATATCGATCATACAGTTATATTAATATTAAAATTTTACCTTTCTTGCCCCCCCCCCACTCAAAATTGTTAATAATGTACGGATATCACTTCATGAGTAAAATAATATTGCCTTAAATTCTTGACCTGCTCATCCAATCTCTTGAATATATTGTTCAAGATAACGTCATCTACAGTATCCACAGAAAGTATCGGTGTGTAACTAATAAGCATCATTTTTATTTATCTTTTACCACATCGTCAACACTATAATTTCGTTAGGTTAAAAAAATGGTGTCCATTACGCAGCTTAATGAAATTAAAAAGGGAAAGATTTTGGCGTACATAGACCACTCAAATTGCAAAAATACTCAGACACGACTTTACAATGGTACGCCGTTTTCTAAACAAATATAAATGAACCAGAAAAGTGAAAACTCACCACATTCAGGAAAAATCACCAGCCTTAAACAATCACGAAAAGGATTTACTTATGAAGCTAGTGAAAAATGACATGCATCACTACGCGAAATAGTCAACAATTTAGGTCTCATTTGTAGTTTATTAACCATTGCAAATGTATTGCACAACTCTAGACTTAACTCACGTATCGCAGCAAAGAAACCTTATATATCTTGGAAACACATATATATGCTCATATTAAATGGTGTGAAGAAAATAAAAATAAATCAGCTTATGATTGGTCGAAAATAATTTTCTCTGATGAAACCAGTGTAGAAATTGGAAAGCAGTTACGGCAGCCAAGAGTTTGGCGGCATTCTGAAGAAAAGTTTAACATTAATTGTTTGGTGCCTACCTTTAAAAGTAGATAAAAATCTGTAATGGTTTAGGGATATTTCACGAAAGGACCATTAATTTTTTGTGATGAATATAAAAAAATAACTGCAAATACTTATCTCAAAATCTTAAAAACTCAATTACTTCCATTCCAGAATGCAATTAGGGAATTAACTGGAAGTTACGCAATCTTTCAACATGATAATACGTCGATACATATTGCGGGGGAAAATAAAATCATGATTATTAATTGGCCGGTGAATTCCCCAGACCTGTGAAACCAATAGAAAATATTTGAAAGATATTAAAGGATAATATTCAAAAAAATGATAATTTTCTGACGATTGTGGACGAACTTAAGATTGCACTGAAGATGGAGTGGGAAAAACTTGATGTGGCCATTTTAGAACGGGTTACTGCATCAATACCACGAAGAATTAATGCAATATTGGAGTGCCAATTAAATATTAAATAAATTTTATTCTTTATTTGGTGTATAAATTGATGAAAATCAAATATAATTGTTTGTTCAATACTTGCAAGTTTTCCATGATACATTTCAATAATAATAGGATCAAAATTTTTTTGAAATGCATTGGTCATTTCATTACATTTTCTAATAGTAGCTTCATAAATAATAGCATGGCTCTCAAGATTATCTAGCAAATCAAATATAGTTTGGTAAAATTTATCTTTGGCAGCTGGTTTGGATTTGACTTTCAATGTAATTTCAGAGTGATGAATAATTGAATTTCTAATTATATTCATATCAGATTTTTCCAGAACTGATTGAATAATTTTCATATTGGCAGGTGAACATATAGCTGTTAGTATAAGCAAAGAAGCAGCTGAAAAATCATGCTTTAAAATGTCTAATTCTCTTCATACATTTCTTTTATATATTAGAGTTTACAAGTATAAATTATTGTTAAACATTAGGAAATTTGCATGATCTAACTTACTGAATTCTTCATAAAGAATCACATAATGTACTTTATTAATAATGAACTGAAGATTTCAAGTATTATAAATATTTTTTAACATAATGTGAAATTTGGTATTTCTTATATACTTTTCTAATATAATAAATAATATACAAATTAATTCACTTGCAATTTTAGCAAAAATTTTTTCTTGTACTAGGAGTAACTGTTCTGAAGAAGCATATAATATTGCTACTGATATTCCCATTCCTATCATTTTTCACTTTGTAAATAAAAGAATTGTTAAATAAATATATATTAATTTATTGAAAATTATTATTAGCTTATTACTTGATCATCTATTAATGTCTTTTGTGAAGTAAATACTATAGTTAATCTTTGTGATAAAATACTTATAGTTGCATAAATCAGACTCTTGCCTCCACCAGTTTTTAATATGATTAGCAGTGTCATGATCTGATAAAAAAGATATTATTTTTCACAATATTCTTCAAATTCAAAAAATTCAGTAATGATACTATCTATATTAGGTTTCCAATTTGATTCAGTTATTAATTATTGATATTGTATATTTGGTATGTTATTAAATAAGTTGTGCTTTGATAGGTAACCATATAGTGCAACAGTTCATTAGTGAACTTTTTTTAAAAAGATTGACATGTCACACATTTGAGAGATAATAACTTGAATGCAGTTATCAATGGAGCCAAGGAAGGTTCAAATTTGCTGTTTAGAAGTTCTTCTTGAGTTTACAAACCATATGGAACTAAATCCTTTAAAAGTAAAATAAAAATCAGAAACTATATTTAGCTATTATTATAAATTATCATATTACCTGCGAGTAATTCAATTCTTTTATCATTACATAATTTAATTGTTTCAATATTAAAATTTCTTTTTTGTTCTCTAATATTTCTGGATATCAAGCAAGTCTTCTCGTCCTGATTTGAAAAACTAATCAAATTGCCTGTTTCACGAACTGAATGTTGAAGTTCTACAAAACCATTATTGTTGTGAATAATTGAAAGCGCATGATGAGCTCGAAATGATTTTGGATAATCTATTTTCTTTTCTGTATAACTAGTACGTATTGTTGTTATTAAGCTTTGATGTTCTTTAGGTTTCATAATTTCCTTGAGAAATTCTAAAAATCGTTTGTATTGATTTTCATCTGCAAGATCTGGATTTTCTACGATCCAGCAAACTTCAGGCCAACATTTATTATGATTTCCTCGTAAATGACAAATCAAGCCTTCAGTATGCATCCATGTTAATTCTTCATCATCTGAAGTTAAAACTTGAGGATTATTAGCTCTACTAGATGCTGCGTAAATACATTTCGTATAAAAGCTCATAATAGTTTGTTCAAAATGTTTCCAATTATAATCTGATACTATAATAAATAGAATAAGCTTTATTTAATATTTAATAGCAAACATATAATTAAAATAACAATAATTACCTATTTTTGATCATATAATTTTAGCTTTGCGTTTTAAGGATTCTGATGTTAGTTCAGCTCGTAACCATTTATACTTTCATTCCATATAATTTTTTAAAACTCTGCGCTTCATTATTAAGATATGCATTACACGTATTTGTGATTGTGATGGCCATTTCCATTACCACAATTCCGAGATCATTTTACAAGCTTGCACTTGCATTATTCTCCTGGAATATTGTCTCATTATTGGATCGAGTACTACATGGACATAGGGACTTGAATTGTTTGTGAAATTTCAGCAGTAAGTAGATGGTTCGGCAACTTTCTTATTATTGGGATTTTTTGAAAATTCTGTGTGCAGAACATTTATCAATAGTTGGTTTATGACTACTATTACTTTCTTCGTAAATAACTAGAATCACTGGTTAACTATTTTATCTTAGACTTGATAAAGCAATAACATTCTTTTAAACGAATCAATTACTTGTGAGCCAAATGATAGCTTGTTTAAACTTTTGGAACTGGAACAAAAATGCTCGTAGCAAATTTTTGTAACCGAGATGCCGTCTTTTATTATTACATGGAACATATGACGTCAGTCAAAAATCAGGGACTAATGAGTTTATATACTCATTACAGCAGCTACCGTAATCCCTCCACAATTCTACTTTAGTTTAACACTAGGTTTAGTTTGTTCGCTATTTGTCTACGAATGTTTTGAGGTCTAAGCAATCATATGATTTGAATGTCATATGACAATCGCTAATATTGTTAAATTACAAGCGATTAATATGCCTTGACAAGAATTTCGGACCAAAAAATCTAAAAATTGAAGTATATATTTATTTAATCATTATTTTGATATAAAAACAAAAATGGTTAATATAAAAATAAATTTTTAATATAGAGAAAATTTAATTTTACATTGTATGTATGATTCTGTAACGCATTGCCAAGTTAACTCCAGTCATCGAAATTTGCACTGCTGCGGTACCACCAGGGAAACAAACATACACCGATGCATACATGTAGTAGCTCATTACGAAACGTAATAAAAGTTGACTTGTAAGTTATCTGAGCGAAAAATGAACTATGAGTGAATAGACACTTGCAGCAGAGATATATAGTTTTGGCAAACGGTGTTCACCTCGCGTTTGATATTTGTGACCTAAAATTAATACCAAATGGAATCCTCGAATGAAAGAAGTTAACAAGATTACAATGTGTCCATGTATATGCAAGAAAAAAATGGATTTTCAAGCTGCTGAAAGAAATATTAAAGAAGCTAGATAAAAATTTTCACATCCCAGGATTCCATCACTCAAGTCTCACTCTTTACATGTCTAAGGTCTATCTATATCAACAATGCCTATGGCTGAAACATAAAATGAATTACATTTTGCAGTTTTCATAATAACAAATTTCTTATTTTTGATGGGATTACTTTTTCCTTCTTTTCAAATAGCAGTGAAGTTTTTATTATATTTTTTCTTTTATGTTATTATCATTTAATAAAAAAACAAGTCTGCTCTTATGAAGTGCATATTATAATTACCATAATCTTTCTGTATTTAGTTTACAGCAAACGCCCAATTGTAACACATTGTGTATAATGAATGCGCTTAGTTCTAGTTTTAAAAAACATGACAATGAAATCGAGATGACATCCCACTTTGCTTATTTACATGTACTCTGAAGATGTAGAGAATTTGATAATGAACTTGAAAGATGACTTATTTGGAAAATGGGAATGCTTTCTATGGACACAAAGATCGATACCGCTCCAATTCATGTTCACCAGCGATAGAGCTGTACGAATGATCGTTTCTTTTAAAATCACAGAATATACAAACGATTGGCAAATGGTTTGGGTGATTTGAAAGTATTCATGATATTTTGATAAAAATTTTTACTCACATTGTATGTAAAAACCAATGATTAATGAAAAGATTGTGAATCAAACGGTTAACTGGGGCTAGAACTTATAAAAACTGGACTGATTCTGTAAATATCCTAATTGTATACAAGTATCCTTATAATAAGAACCAAAAAATCCCACAGACAGAAGCTGTATTTGTTGCGTGAAATAAATATTATTACATTTAAGAAAATCTTCACTTTATAGGCTCAAAGCCAGAACGTATTTAATGAATAGAAAAAAAATATCCCACTATTGACATATATTTTATAGTAATTCCTTATCTGTACACATGCAGTAATCGTCAACGTTAACGTAACGTTAATTGATTTTTCTTGCATTCCATTGTGGTCTAACGTATCTCTAAAGCTAACGCTGTGTTTTTTGTAAAGTAAAATACGTAAATTGAACTAATTTTTATAAATATTATATGATATGTACAAAGTACGTGATAAAAATAAATCGAAAATATACAAAATTTTTATAAAACAATAATATTAATTATACATATACAAATCTAGAAGACGACTATACCATTACCATAGTCGTCGATTTCCTTGACTTTCCAAAAAATTTATTAAATATTAAAACAATTCTTTTTTGTATCCGTTTCCGCTGCTGCTTCTTATTCTTCTTGTCCTTCTGTTTCACTTTCCCTAAGGTGTCTGTAGTAGTAACTTCTTGGGTAGAAGCATCATCAACAACACCCCCACCGACCAAAGTATCAGAATCGCCAGCGAATCTTGTGTCGATATTTCCGTCAAAAGACGAGGTCTTATTAGTGTTCCTTGAAAACTCTGCGATGTCGTCTGAATCGTTGTTCGGGTTTAATTCGTAAAGTTTGATTGTTTTTTGTGGAAGTTCCGAAGTCTCATCATTTGCTGATGATGCAGAATTTGTGTCTTTGAAAAAAAAGAAAGTTTGTTCAATATACGAAATGAAAAGATGTGTAATCTTGAAATAGAAGAGTAAGAAGACAATACATACCATCATCATCAGATACAAATAATGCACTATTACTTCCATCGTCACTCAAGTTTGAACCATTTCCAGAATTTTCGCTTAATAGCAACAAACTTTCATTTATATTGCAATTTTCGCATTTGTTGTCGCTATCTTTGATATTTTGATTTTCATTTTCGACATTGTTCTCATTTTTGATGTAATTGTAATCGACGTTGTCCGCTTCTTTAAACGCCACTGTCTCAAGCGTCTCTCGATTTTCTTCCAAGTCATTAACCCACTTTTTCAACACCTCATGTATTCCTCTAGCGGTCAGACGCAATTGTGGTTTTGCGTCCCAACATCTTTCTAACAAATCATTGATACATTTTGGAACGAGAGGCGTTAATGAACCGTTACCGCTACTACTGCCGAAAAGCGAGCTTAAATATATGATATCCCACATTAATAGTCCTAAATCGTATACATCCGATTCTTTAGTGTACAATGATTTTTGTGGACTGATTGCGAAATCAGAGATGTGAAATTTATTATTTTTCTTATCCCATAAAATATTTCCACAATGGAGATTTCCGTGTACATATGAATTATTATGTAGAAAGTTTAACTCCCAGCTTATTTGTTTGCATATCTTCAATCTGTTTAGCCAGTTCATTTTTTCGTATTCTTTTGGCGGTTGTCTGAGAAAATCCCGTAAGTTACCGCCACTTGCGAGTTGGCTTACCAGAATTATATAACTTTTTCCAGGACTCTCTGAAATGCCAAAACAACGTAATAATCCACCAGATTTCCAATGTTTATAATAAATTTCCAGCTACAAACCAACCAACACAAACCCGTTTTAGCATAAGAAAGAACCCACCAAAATAATTCAAATTAATTACCTTTCTCAATAACTCTCGATTAATCTCCACTGAACCTTGATCAAATACTTTAAGCGCCACATCAACAGGTCCACTTCTCCGTCTCTTCCAAACACCATTCTCATTCATCGTCACCCTTGCACCATTCGAATACACAGCCGAAAATACACTACTAAATCTTCCACTCCCCACATACTTTACATCGGCAAATTCGTGAAACGGGATATATTCCAAATACTCGTCATACGATTCACTTTTCCGCAGTGCCTCCTTTACAAAGTGTTCAATTAGTTGGTTGTCGGTTGAGATTCTTTTCGAATTTTTATTGGTATCAAGAATTTCAGGGTCGCAGGTTTGACACCATGCGATGCTGGTATTGAATCGATTACACGTTGAGCATGTACCGTAGTATTCGACTCGTAGAAAACTGTAAATATCATCGTCATCCAAGAATTCCCGCTCGAATAAAGATGAGGGTGATGAATGATTATTTTCGTAGTCCAGACTTATAAATGAAAGTGTGTCGGTTTCAATGCAATTATCATCATCGAGCAACGTGCTCTCTTCGTGCATTTGAGAACCTGATATAATTGAGTTTTTATTCATTTTTAGTTTGTTAACGTGAGATATGTATTATCTTGGTACTTATATAAGCCATTGTCCAAGTGATCAACCATGATATTTTCCATGTATAGAGCAAAATACTCGGCCCGTTCCATATTAAAATGGTAGCTCATAGTTGTAAATCTTGTCAAACAAAAACACCTTAAACATCTTTCTAACACATGAGGAGACCATCGTTGTGTTCAAGGCGATCATGAGTCAATTAGAATTAGTGCATTATTATTTGTATCCAGTTATTTTTATATCTTAAATCATTTCATTGTTTGTCATGTTAATAAAAGAATGCACCCTAACTAAAAGAAGTAAAGTGGATTACCATATAATTCCTTTGCGTCAGTCTTTGTGTGGCACTATTGCTATAAACATGCATCGTATGTATCGAATAATGATCATATAAAAACTGACGACGCTTCCATTGGTGAAATTATTTCAGAATTAATAACGATAATAAGTGGCTAGATGTATGCAGGCATTCTGAAATAATGAATATGTATGTACATATCGATATACATGTCCTAGCAGATATTTTTACATCACCTGGCTATGCGTGAACATTTTCTTAAATATATATATTATCGTTATGAGAATATCTGTAAATTGCAGTAACCTCGAGATGATAGCTTTGATTGATATTATAAGAGTTAGTTCTTCAAGGTTTCGAGGATAATAAATGGGAAAATACGTGTACGTAAATAATAAATAAAGTTAAATTAGCCTATAACGAGAACGACAAATGATATCCTATTGTATATCTCTAATTTCGAATCAGTAATGTTTTATTGTCATCGTTATTGATTGAGCGTAAAAAACACAAAAGTTTGTTATATTATAAACAGAGCAGCATACATGCAAAATAATAGAGATGTAACCGAATTGACAAAGTCCAAAACAACAAAACAAAAGTTTAATATATTGTAAAAAAAGAACAGTTTATATAAGCAAGTGTGAAATTTCTGAAATTTTGTTTTGTTTCTTTCTCACATTGACGTTCTTTCCCGAAATATTCTCTACCTAACCTTTATCTAAATCTTAATTATCTACCTTTACCATTACCTTCTATTCTCTATTTCTTTCTTTATTCTATTCGACGCTCGCATAACATTATTATATTTTCACTCATCTTTAAGCAAAAACAATTAATCATAAAATTGAGAAAAACGATGTCGAGCACTTTATTTCAAGATAACATTAGCATTGACAAGGACAACTTTACGCCTTTGTCGTACTTATCCTCGTCACCGTCCTCTTCTTCCAACCTCCCTACTACCAACAGACGAAAAAGAAACTCGATATGTTATGGTGATCGGTACAGTATTGCTTATGTTTTTTTTGTGTCATGTTTATCGTCAGTCATTCTCAAGAAATTTTTTGCTATCACCAGATTCATTCCTCTAAGATACAATGAAATGTTTACGGAATTCGAAAGAATGCAAGGAAGAGTTGCCCGTCCAACCGCAAAAAAACAAAAAAAAAGTATTCTAGAATCTGAGGAACAAGTTAAAGGTAATTCATCTTTCGTAAATTAAAAATCATTGACAAATTTACCAAACCAGCATTCGCTTACAATATAATAATGATAAAAATATCCAGCCGAATTAGAATCCATTAGAATGGACATCCTCGAAAAAGCAATGTTTCCCGGTACCAACAACTATAACATTGATAACTTATCTCGAAGCAATATCGGCGACAGTACATTATCATCGTCTTCTTCGTCTTCCTCCTTGAACAACTTATTCTCCTTTCGCTCAAAGGTCAATAATACTACTGGTGGCGCTGCAGCAATAGACACACCATTCCGACCAGCTTACTGGACTACGCCCTTCTCGCCCCAAATTGAAACCATTCTAAAAACTTCCCGCAAACCATTCCGAATTGTTAACTCGAGTCCTTATCAGATGTTAGCTTTCTGCGACGAATTGACGTTAAAGGTAATAAAATAATCCATCTTGACGTTAATAATCTTGTTATTCTATTAACTATTTCCCATCTGTAAAATAGGATGATTTTTACCTTAACGTAGTCGATTGGTCTGCGAAAAATGTTCTTGCGTTGGGATTAGAGCATAGCGTGTATTTATGGGATGCTAGTTCTTCACAGGTATTCTATTGTTTTATTTCATTCGAGATATCTTATTTAACCTACATTTACGCAACGTAAATATAGATGACGAAACTCTGCGAACTAGAAGAGTCTAGTGCTATAACTTCAGTAAAATGGAGTCTTCAAGTAAAATCGTTTCTATACGTATATTATATATATATTCGAATAACTAAATATTTTTCGATTTTTGATAAATAGGGTGAACGTCTTGCTATAGGCACAGCCGACGGGCTGGTACAAATTTGGGACCCTCAAAAGCTCGTTCAAATCAGGGATATGAGTGGACATTGTGCCCGAGTAGGTTGCCTAGCATGGAACGGCAATATTCTTACAACTGGGAGTAGTGATCGCCAAATATTTCACCGGGATTCGCGAAGCACAAGAAGTTATATTCAGAATTTGTCGGGGCATTATTCTGAGGTTTGTCGTTCGTTCATTGTTTTTAATTGCATATCTGTAGTTTGGGTTAATTATTGATCTTTGTTGTTGAAATAACAAAAAAAATAGATTTGCGGTCTTAAATGGAATCACCAAGGTGACCAACTAGCAAGCGGCGGAAACGCCAACGAACTATTTCTTTGGGATCGCTATAGTCAGACACCGATCAAACGACTTGAAGGTCACAAAGCCGCAGTACGAGCTCTCGCTTGGAGTCCACACACGCCGAATCTGTTAGTCAGTGGTGGAGGACATCTCGATCGACAAATAAAGTTCTGGAATACTGATGATGGAAAGTTGCTGTCAACTCATAATGCAAATTCTCAGGTACTAATTTCAGTTCCTTGTTCGTATGTTTTTTTATAACGCAAACAATTAATTTATTGTTTTTTTCTTTTACGGTGCATCGAAATAAAGGTCTGTAACATCGCATGGTCCCCTCGCTCCAACGAACTTGTCTCCACGCACGGCTGGTGGAAAAATTATATCGTAGTCTGGAACTACCCTGACATGAAAAAAATAATCACGTTAAAAGGTCACTCGACTCGCGTGCTGTACTTTTCGATGTCGCCCACTGGTGAAGATATAGTCACCGGGGCGGGTGGTGATGATAATACGTTGAGATTCTGGAAGATTTTTAATGTTCCCGCGAAGCCTAAAGTTATTCGAGAGTCGGCGTTGAATCCGGTGGGAAAAATTCGCTGATTTTATTTATTATTATTCCTTATTTGTTATAAATCAACTACCCGTATTTATAGTTTGTACATATTTGTTTCAAGTACTGTAGATAATATTGTATTATATTTGTATATAGATAATAAGTTAACTCTTATGACATTTCTCCGTAATATTCTAATTTCTTAAAAATCAACCAGCAAACATACATTCGTCAAAACTTTATTGTTCAATCAAAACAATAGTTTCAATTTATAGATATTATTCTTTAAAACAAAAATTGAAATAGCATTATCTCTCCAAAATGGATGCTTTCCCGTTGATCAGAGATTGAGATACAGAAGCTGGTCTTTTTCTGTCATTTCCCCCGCGAACAAGAGACTTTTGCTTTTCTTCTATATAAGATGGCCTCAAAAGAGTAATAGTGTCAGTATTCGCAGAGGTTATCAAGACTTGAAAGGAAAGGAAATAATATCGTAATCTAAAAGAACGTTACAAAACTACGAAGCAACAATTCAAAAAGGTAAAAATCTTTCCCTAACCAGTTTAAAAAAAAATGGTGCAATCAAATACGTTCCTGTATGCGTCATTTAAAGACTCACCACGATCTAACTTGTAGGTTCGAGCCGTCCTAATCAGCATGAAGATCAAAAATTGTGTATCACGAAAGGATAATTTGTGTTATCGTCTGCTTTAAGGTATGCAGAGCATAGTGTTGTCAACTAGCATTACTAAATTACGAATTGTAACTGCAGAAATATTTTTTTAAGATTATCATGCGTCCCTTCATCACATACGGGTTTTTTGTTGATTCTCTCAAAAATGTCCAAACCAACACCCCTGCTTCCCGAATCTTTGCGTCGCTAAGAATGATACTTCATATTGACCATGGTTTGTAAATTTTTTAATGTTAATGCATTTTTTAATTGGATTTACCTGCACTACCGGTACATTGTCACAACAAATAGGATTTTCTACCAAACTAACTGAGTTTAAAATACATGTAATTAGACATTTGGGATTACACGTGAAGCAAAATCGTATGGGAATGACAACTTCAGAAATTCGTTTTTCTCTTTATATAATCATTCTTGTATGGTAGAGCTAATGAATTTATTAGCGGTGTTTGAATTTTATTTCGGAAGAAAATAAGATCCTGCTATCGCACAAAGTAAATTCAATTGTCATACTTCATTCAATGATCGATTGATAATCAGAATTTCCAAATTCAAAAACCTCTTTCACAATATGTTAGGTCCCGATTTTGAACCTTATATTAAGACTTGTGAATATTAAATTTTTTTGTGATTTCAAGCTTGCACTTTAATTAATGCCAGTGATGTTTGATGCAACTGTTGCTGTTGGAAAAGTTAACTTTGAATCCATTATAAGCGGTCGTCCCACTTTGTTTATAAGTCAATGCTCATTAAAGAGTTTATTTGAACGTCCGGATTTTATATCACTTATTCTTCGCCCTCACCGATTTGGCAAGTTCAACAAATTTATCGTTATCCATGTTACACTGTTTCTTTAAAATACTGCAGTCTCAAGATGAAAAATTTATCCATAAACAGCTTTTTGAAAAACTAAAAATTTCAACTGAATAAAAAACATTTCGCTCAGTACCCTGTCATCTATATCGGATGTGAATCCAAACTTATCGCTATAAAGAGAAAATCGACTTTCTTGATGCAAAGGGTAAATAATAACATTATTTAACGATACGAGAATTTTGCGATCCGTGACATTTTCATCATCGCTCTAATAACAAATCAAAGTAGAAATGGTTTGTTTGATCAGTATAAAAATAATTGCCATAATGATGAGAACATGAGTTTAAAAAACCATTTGCAATTTCATAATATCCTTTATTATAAGCACATCCCATTGAGGGATCGTTGATATCGCGCAGATACAGACAACTCCACAAATGCAACCTCCCGGAGACTGATAATGAGCATGCAAAGAATTTGAGATTAATACATGTATAATGCAAAAATACATGCTATTAGTTAATCATGCATTACATTATTTGAAGTTTTCTTTAATACACAGTGAATCTGGATATAACGAAACCTGGATAAAACGAATTTTATAATGAAGTTTTCTGATGCACAATATTTTTTTTAATATAATTTTCTATCTGAATATGACGAAAACCTGGTTATGCTGAAAAAAATAGGTGGAACGGACCACTTCATTATATCCAGGTTCACTGTGTACATATATAGTGCAAAAATACATGCTATTAGTTAATTATGCATTATATTATTTTAAGTTTTCTTTAATTACATACACGTATATATTAATTTCTTCAATATACATGTACTCAAAAAAACAAATATAAAATAATTGTGAATATTAAAAGTAAAGTTTTAGAATCAATTGCATAATTCCATGATTTGAACTTCAATTTAAAATATTTATATAATAAGTTCTTTATATTTCAGTAACACTTTTCATATCATTATGTTATTTAAATATATATATATATTATAATCAAAATATATACTAGCCAATCAACATGCTATTTAAAATAATTATCAAATATAAAAGATTATCATATCAAAATCAATGCCAAATATATATATAACTAATATATAATGAATAATTTAAAACTTTATTTAAAAAAGATGTTAATATTAGAACTATTAATCATAATAGATTCTTTTTATAAAATCTATTTTAATTTATTAATTATAAATATTAATTATATTAAATTAGTTAATTTTTTTATTTTAATTATTTATTTTTATTATAATTGATTAATTTTTGATTAAGTGACTTTAAAAATATAGAACAGGTAAAAAAATAAAATAAATGATAATATAAATAATTGAAAAATTAAATTTTTTAGAATTGCAAAAGAATATTTTTATTATTATTATTTTATTTATTCAATCTTGCAAAATAATCAAATTTTTCATAATTAATAATAATTATTTTGATATACTAATTTATAAATAAAAGTTTTTTATAAAATAAACTAGTATTTGAATTTAATAAAGTAATTATTATTAAAATTTATCAAAATATTCAGATAATTACTAATAAATTATTTTTAATATATTATTTATATATTATTATAATATTATTATAATAATAATATTAAAATAATATTAATTTATATATTAATTAATATATTATTTTTATTATAATATTATTTAAATAATTATCTAAATAAAATTATTATAATTAATCAGATTTTTTTTCTTTTTAATAAATCTTTTTAATATATTTATTAATTTATTTACTTGTTTATATTCTTCTATTAAAATGAAAAAATTTGATACTTTCTAAATTTTAATATTATATTAATTATAATTATCTTAATTTTATTATTTTTATTTAAGCTTTTAATTTTATATATATTTTTTTTAATTAAGATTAAGTTTTTATTTCTAAATAGATTTGCAAATATCTAAATATTTTCAAAAACTTTATAAATAATATTTTTATTAGGAAAGATTAAAATTCTTTAATCTTTATTATGGTAAAAAGATTAAGTATTTTGATAAATTTATTAATTATTATTAATAACTTTAATAAATATTTTCTTTATTTATATATTGAATTATTTAAAGAATAATTATCTTTAAATTTTATATTAAATAATATATTTTACATATTAATAATAAATTCAAATTAATTATAAAAATTAAAATAATAATAAGTAAAATAAGATAATTTATTAAAAATAAAAATAATGTTATTATTTCTTAAAAAATTATGATGATTTAAGAAAAAAATAAATATTAATATATTAAAAATTATATTCTTTATATTATAATTTAAAAATTAGAAAAAATAAAAAAAACACATTACTTTTTATATTTTATTACAACTTGATAATTAAAAGAGAATTATAAGCATTTAAACTTTGATATTATATCAAGTTTTGAATTTTATATTTTAAAATATTATAATTTTGCTAACTTATCAATTACAAGAGAATTTAACTTGTAAAATTTATTAATATCTGCATATAATATAATAAAAGTTATTTTTATAAAAAATATTATATTATTAGTATTTGACTAATAAAAAGTTCTATTTTATTTATATTATAAATTCAATTAAGAGAATATTAAAATACTTATTTTATAATATAGATAAAAATTTAGTAATAATATTTTGATTTGCAAATACTTTTTCTTTATAAATTTTCTCTTAATGAATTATTCAAAAGAAAATTGTAATTTTTTGTTAATAATTTTGTCTTTTCAATTAATAAAATATCATTTAAAACTATTTTCTCTTAATAAATAATATAAATTTCTTGAGCGTCAATTTGAATTAACAAATTATAATATTTTATCTTTTGATTTATAATAAAATTCGAATAATTATTGATTCATTAATTTATAATTCTTCAGAGTGAATATTAGAATTTTTTATTAACATTGTTCATGTAATGCTTGCCAACCATATTTGGGTCATAAAAAAGATCTTTTAATCACATACATGTACATTGTAGTCTTTATTAGTAATGCAATTTGAATTTCATTGGATGCACATGATTTTTTATCGTGTGCCATTGCACGTGCAGAATACAGAGGGTGTGGATTTAGCCCTACTCAGTTTAGGATCAAGGCGCATTTATAGAGGGGTGTCCCTTTGTCTGTACATGGAGAGTTATCTCAAAGCAAATTTCAATTCTGATACAAAATAGGTTGGATCTCTGTCGAGCATTCATTAATGTCTCTTTTGTTGAGCGGGTAATAAACTGTTGATAAGATAGCCGTGTTTAACGTAAATTCTGCCTACAAGCATTTTTAACTGTGTTATCATCTCATTCCATGTTTCAGAAGCTAGGCGAACCATGTTAGCTAAAAATATATATCGAAAATTCACATCAATACAAATCTTAAAGCCGAACTCTCAATAAACTCTTTATGAGCATTGACTTATCAACAAAAGTGAGACGATTGCTTATAATGAATCCAAAATTATCTTTTCCAACAGCAACAGATGCGCAAACACAACATTGGCATTATTACCTATATAAAAAAGGTTGATTCGTTAAAAATGCAAGCTTGAAAATCGTGAAAATTTTAAGTTTCACAATTCTTAATATAAGGTTCAAAAATCAGAACCTAACATATTGTGAAAGAGGTTTTTTGAATTTAGAAAGTCTGCGTATGAAGTAAAATAATTGATATCTTTTTTCCGAAATATCGGTACTGGTTCCACATACAAGAATTATTAAAAAAAGTCAAGTTTGATTATCAAGTGAGACTTGTGCATTTTAACACAATTCTTTGTTTTTTTTTACTTTGCTGATGATTTGTAGAAAATTTGATTGCTATATAATATAATGAAAATAAATTATTTTATAATCTATATGAAATTTAATTAAATACTAACATTGCTTGGATCCCGGGTATTTTACATTTTACCCGAAACCACATGAGGGTTACACGATTCATTTTGCGTTTATTTATATCGTACCAGTACGTGCTTTATCATAATTTTCAAGAAACCATTTGACTGACTCTTGGATAGCTGTGAAAAAATCAATATAAAAAATTAATACTTCTCTCCCCACAAATCATCCTTACACAAGATTACCATCACCACTTACCAACATCAAATGGAGTGAATTCAAAATCCGGGAGATAACTCAGTAACTTAGCATTACTAGCCGTTTTTTTGAATTGTCCATCTGGTTTTGTTGTATCAAACTATGGAAAACATACATATATAATAATAAGTTCTCATTGAATCAATAGCCATACTTTAATTTAATATATATATCTATATATATAAATAAATAAATAAAGAATACGCACAGAATAAGATCCATCAAATCCCAAATGTTTTACAATTGTATCAGCAACATCTTTTATCGACACTTCGTCTTTTTCGCCCACTATGTATTATGAAAATATTATATTTGTTTAGAGATAATTAACGACTAATTAATTTGGTGGAGCAATTAAACCAACCTGATAAAATTATCGGATCAATTTCATCATATTCCCGCAGCACCCATATAAACAACCTTGCCAAGTCGCGTGAATATATGAACTGTCGAAGAGGTTTTCCGGTGCCAGCAACCACAAATGGAGTTCCATTTTCTGGATATATTTATGTATTATAAAGTATTAAATTACAATAATGATTCCAAAAAATATTTGAATTCCACTTACTTTTGGCTAGATAGCATTTATGAACTAAACCCGGGATCACATGTGAATCTTGCAAATCATAATTGTCATGCGGACCAAATACATTAGTTGGAATCACTGATGTAAACCGGTGGCCAAATTGTTCAAAGTAGGCTCTTTTTCGTGTAAGATCGATAATACACGCGTAAAAATGAAAGTTATTTATTTGAGAAATCAAAAGAAAAAGAAAATATCACTCACTTATTTTGTGTGTCAATTAATCTTTTCGCGTACGCGTATCCGAAGTTAGAAGGATGCGGCGGTCCATTATGAATCATTGTTTCGTCGATTGGGTAAGTTGTCTTGTCGGGAAATACGCAAGTGGATAAACACGACACAACTTTCTCTACCTTTAATTAAGTTTGTTTGATCATATGTTGGACTTGTCAATTAATTTCCAAAATTTTTAAGATCAAGCCGATAATTTTTTCAAATAAAACTGCTCCAAGTTGACAAAAATAGTTACCTTGTATTCATGTGCAGTGTGCAAGACGTTGTCGTTTATAAGCAAATTATCCCGTAAAAAATCGAGTTTATACTTCATATTTTTGAATAGCCCGCCAACTAAAGCAGCGAGATGAACTACGTGCGTTGGCTTATACTTTTCAAAAACTGCATGCGTTGCTTCTCGCGAACTTTATAATAATAAATATGTTTAGGGATGCGAATATGGTTTAAATTTTATAGTTATTGGAGTTAGAGCAAAAGACAGAAATCTCAAAGGGCGTCTTTTATACAATTACCGTAAATCTCCATCTTTACTTGTAAGAAATATCCACCTTTCACCATCTTTTCGGCCGAAACGCCCATTATCGTTTTCTATTACCCACTTTATGGCTTGCCCGACGAGTCCGGAGCCACCCGTAACTAAAACAACTTTTTCGGTTGACATTTTATTCTATGTATTGAAATAATTCATTCGATAATTAAATTCATATCATTGATTGGCCAAATAAACCAGTTAGAAATCAACAGTTTATCCATATCCTCGTGCAGCGCGATCGAGTTTTAATTATTATTCGGTGTGGTCTTTTGAATTAGATCTGAAAGAACCAACCAATATTATCTTTTCATTAGACTAATCATTCGGTTAACTGGTGAAAAATTATACGTAAAACTGCTACCGCCATGGCGATGGTTAAGCCAAAAACAATAGTTCAGCTTAGAGAAGAGGCAAAAATAAAGCCAAACCCGAACTATCAGATAAAAATGTGGTTAAGCTCGACAAAAGCGCTTCTGGAACAGGCAAGCATATTTTATGATCAATGATTTTTGATATATAAACTGTGAAAATAAATGAGCTTTTTTAAATGTGTATGACCTATGTTGTCACATCTATCAATTAATTTGACTGTCGATTATTTATTAGGCAGAGGCAGCAAAATTCCATAAAGACTATGATACTATTTACACCAATTATTTGAAAATTGCTAGGTATATTCTTTGTTTGGATTTAAATTCTATTATTCTGATTACCCCCGAGATTTTCATTTTTTCACATATATGCGTGCTTACATTGCAGTATCATACTAGAAATTATCCCGCAGCATAAAGATTTCCAAACTTTCTTAAAAGATCCGACGTATTCCACTTATGAGGATTTGAAAAAGAATGTAAATTTATATTTTTATTTGATCTTCAATGCATCAAAGAAAAAAAAATATTCATATTTTCATTGATTATTTATATTCAGAAAATGCCTGCTGTTTTAGACGAAGCCGAAAAATTAACAGAGTATCTAACACAACGAGATCGCGAGAATGATAATGATTATTCTTCTCCCCAATCATCATCAACCAGAAATAACAATAAAAATGATTTTAATATATCTGCTATGCCCGTGCCTCACCCCACAGCAATTCAACAACAACAACAATCAAACTATCAAGCTTCTAACACATTATCGTCATCGAACAATAATACAGAATTCGGTGTAACAAAGTCCCCAGTGTACATTATTGGAGATCATATGATTGGTAGTATTACCACAAATGAATCTTCTGCGCCGCTTAATCCTACAATTGCTAATAGAATAGCTAGTTTAAAAAACAATGGAATTGTTGATGAGCCAATCAATAAAAATATTAACATTAATAGTAATGGTATAATTAATAGTAACAATACACCAATGGACACATCCTTCACCAAAAAAGATTCAATATCATCATCATCTCAATATGCATCTAAACCTTTATCGTCTTCTGGAATTTCTGAGCCTTCTGCATCCACGATGACAACCACCAGCAATAGCAACAATATTTCAAAAGGACCTGATCCCCTTGCCGGTTTTAATCTTACTCAAATCATCAAAGCAACGGATCTTGACAAATTTTTGAAATCCGGAGTTAATGTTTTAATTCTAGATGTGAGGGAACGAAAGCAATTTGAAGGAGGTCATATAAAGACGAAAAATATTGTTTGTTTGGAACCGATAATATTACATGATGGGTAAATGATTAGTATTTGTGCTTATTTATTTGATTGTTAATAAGCTGCCTTCTTATTAATAATGTAATCATATAACCCTTTAATGTTAACATATTCAAAGAATATCTTCCATAGATTTGGAGTCACGCTTGATTATCTCCCCGGAAAACGAAAGAACCTTATTCGATGCAAGGCACACATTCGATCTAATAGTATATCATGACCAAAGCTCGGTGGATAACCCTGGAATAACTTCGAAGTCTAATAGCAGACACCCTATGCGCAATTTGGTGGACGCTATTATGATAAATGAATATAAGAAACCGCTTAAACGTCCGCCTGTGATATTAATCGGAGGGCTTGACGGTTGGCGACGCTTGGTTGGCGATGCTGGAATTGAGAGAGGACCAGGAGCAATTTATCCTGGCATTGATAATACCGCTGCTAACTCATCTACACCTCCCAATGGTGGCGGCTTCAGAGAACCGCTTCTTCAGAACGACAAATCAAAAAGAAACGGAATTGTGATTCCCGATGCCAATAATTGGATGGAATCGTTAGGAGATTCGAATCATACCGAGTATGTGTTATTTAAGGAAATTTACGCAAAAACGAGTTTTATTATTAATTCAGAAAAATATAATATTCATATCATAATTAACGATTCATTTTTTATAGCAAACGCCCACCAATCACGAATTACATGGATTTAGTTAAGTGAAAATATGCAATTTGTATATCCATATAAATAGTATTAACATATGTTTTGATTTTGATTTTGATTTAAAGTTTATGCAACCGAACGATAATCAACAATCCATGCAATTACCAAATTACAATACATCTAAGTTCAATCAAGCTTATCCCAATTACAACAATTATCCATTAACGTCATCTCCTATTGTGCAACAACAGCCCAACAACTATTATATATCAAACCTACCTACCACATCCAAAGCCATTTCAAAGACGCCAATACCCGGACAAGCGAGTGATATCGGTAGTTCATCACAAGCTCAAGTCCCCGCTCAATCCCAACCCCAGCCTGCAGCCCCTATACCTGCCGCCCCTATACCTGCCGTAATTAAAACAGGATCCACCACTCTACAGCGACGTCGAACCTTTATAGATCATCCCTTCAATAGCTTTACTCGCGTAAACAATCCGGATTACAAAGCTCCTCCTCGACCACAAAAACCGCTGCCACCTCCGCCTTCACATCAAACGAACGAATTCTCCTCTTCACAGCAACAAATGGTATCAATGCCACCAAAAAATGCAGAAGAAACGGATCTAGACCGTAGACCTTCATTAAGGTCTGGCGGTTCTCATCAACGGTTCCCGAATTCCGAGAGCAGTTTCTCACAACTGGGATCAGGAATTGGAACAACCGGGCTCAAAAACCTAGGCAACACCTGTTTTATGAATTCCGTGATTCAATGTCTGAGTGGCACGATTCCATTCTCGAGATATTTTCTCAATGGCAGCTATAAACAACATGTTAATTTAATAAATCCCTTAGGAACTAAAGGTCAATTGGCAGAGGCTTTTGCGAAGCTTATTCGTTACATGTGGAGCGGACAATATACATTTGTTTCGCCAGTGACTTTCAAAGAGGCTATTGGACGCTTTGCGCCACAATTTTCTGGATCAGATCAACAAGATTCGCAAGAGTTCTTGGCGTATCTGCTTGACGGGTTACATGAAGATTTGAATATCATTAAATATAAACCCCCAATGCGGGAATTGACGGAAAAAGAAGAGGAAGAGAGAGAACTTTTGCCTTCGCAAAAAGTTTCGGAAATCGCGTGGGAGGAATATACTCGTCGTAATTGTTCTATGGTTGTCAGTCTTTTCCAAGGACAATATCGTAGTCGACTGCAATGTCTGACTTGTGGTAAAACCTCGACAAAGTATGATGCATTTATGTGTCTACAAGTGCCAATTCCTGCGAAAAGTTACGAAAAAATAAATCTTCACCATTGCCTGAACGAATTCGTCAAAGAGGAAATACTCGAAGGCAAGGATGCATGGCACTGTCCACGTTGTCGAGTTCCACGACGCGCCACTAAAAGTCTTATATTATCTCGTCTGCCTAATATTCTTTTAATACATCTAAAACGATTCTCGTACGACGGTCCTTTTAGAAATAAGCTCGAAACCGTAGTAGATTTCCCATTAGTAAATTTGGATTTGACAGAGTACATGCTCCCGCCGTTACCCCCGACTGCGGAAATTGGACTCAAATTGCAAACGGGTCTTGATAATACACCGTCGCCGCGACAATCCTCGCAACCATGTGGTCCACCTTATATATATGATCTTTACGCGGTGTCTAATCATTATGGAGGCGGGTTAAATGGCGGACATTATACTGCTTGTGTTCGTAATGGATATCGTCAAGAATGGCATAATTTTGATGATAGTCGTGTTTCGGTTTGCGACGAAAGTAGTGTTATGGTATGTCTATTATTATTTTTTGTTACCACTAGTTGGACCAATTACTTTCAACTTATTATTAATATAATTATTTTTCATTAGACACGCGCTGCTTACTTATTATTTTATGTGCGGGCAAACATACCTTAAAACTAAATATAATTGGTTATAGTAATACTTTTATTGTTATATGAAAATGATTATTAAACTTTGAACTTTTTAAAACAATCGCAGCCATAATTTATTTCGCACCCATCATTGTCTTTTCCCTTTGAATCCGCTTCCTATTTTAATAATATTCTCGTGTTGAATTTTGGTTAAAAATCTTGTTTTATATACTGTATACTGTAATATTATATACATATAAATTTAAATATATGTTTTTTGTTTGTTGTAATATAACATGAATTATTTCAACTAAAATCTCTCTTTCATGCGCGAGCTGATAGTTCTCAGATTTGCATAAACTTTTCCCGGAGGACTGCCCAATATCAGAGAGACTATTGCGTCACGTGCAATTTTTATGTTTTGGAATGTTCCCAGGATGTGAATTTTCCTAGATATAGTTTTTATATAATGATTTTTAACAATACAAATTTAATAAAAAAACGAAAATTTTTTTAAAAATACTCACGTTTCTGCTAAAATTATTCTCGTCTTTGATGTGTTCTCTATCGTGAATTTAACTTTTCCGTCCTTGCCTGCTATACGACCAATAGCACGAGATAAATGGTCTCCTTGAAGATTCTTAACTATTAACAATGAGCAGATATTAGTATTAGGATATGGCGTTATGTTGATAGTAAACGACGTACGCACCATCTTTTATTTCAAAAGAGTCGATGTATAGGTCATCTAAACGGATAATGGCTATGGCGTCCTATATGTCGTAATAAATTTATAAAAACTTTGAAGATTTGAATAAAGAATATAACGTGCCGTTTCTTATACACACATCTACATCAAAACCAAGCATAAAAGCTTTTACAAAATCGACACCTTTTTTTGTAAGGCTCCTGTTTCACTGGTATGGTGTGATGTCTACTTTATCCCAAAAAAATAATAATTCATTAAAAATCAATTTTGCTAAATCAAAAACAATATAAAGACACGTAACCCTCAACTCCACGCAACGACTCTTTGTATTCATTCGCACTTGCAAATTTAGGTGTTCTACTAATGGTTCGTAGATTTTCGGCCAGAATTTTTTCAACGGAGTGTATCTGTTGGGTGGAACTGAAACTTTTTGAATTTGTCGTTTGGTGCCCTATAAGATATGGGAACAAATTCCTACAAGGTGAATTTAGGTATGCCGCGTTTTCAAAAAGCTTAAAATAGCCATGCAAATAAACAGCACTCGTTTATTTATTTACCTTCAGGTCGCGAGCTTTCAGAGGTGCAAAATTTGGTTTCTCTATTTTTGTGTTGTTTAATGTATTTTCTTCTTCGTTAATGTGCACGTCCTCCATGTCCATGTCCATGTCCACTAATGGGATGGTAATAGCGGTGGCCTCGCTGTCAATGGACATTGTACTTCCTGAAGTTGTTTGCTTAGAGCGTTTAGTTGAGTCGGCGACGTTCTTGAATCTACCCATTTCCTATAGTTTGGTGTTTATCAAAATTCTTAGTTCCAAATAAAAAATTTTTTAATATAGAGGGTTTTATTATAGAGTCACATGACTTAAGCGTAAGTATGATAACGTGATCAATTAACCACTATTAAGAAAAATACATCTAGCTATTGAATTGGAATAAGAATATTATTTGACCAATATAGAAAATAAATCCTGCAGTTACCTTTTTAGTTTTATAAACTTCTTCATTAAGAAGATTATCTAATCAATTAAGTCTAATTTATAAAAAATAAATATTCTTGTATAATTATTTAAACTTATTTCTTATATAGTTAAAAAGCTTATATTATGTAGAATTAGAAAGATCAAGTATACAAGTAAGTTTATCAAAAAGCTTTTATAAAAATTTTATTTATTATTTAACTATTTGATCTTTTATATAAATATTCTTATTATTCACAAACTTATTATATAATATTAATATTCTTTTTATATTTTTCTTGAATTATTATTATTTATTATTTCAGAAATACTAGATTTAAAAATTAAAGATCAGATTTATTTGATGAATTTTGCATTATATTATTTTAAAGCTTTATCAAAAGTTAAGTAATAATTTTTTAATAAAATTTACTAAATATATTTTAAATTTAGAAAAATTATTATTAAGTATATATAATTATTTTTTTAGTAATAAAAATAATAATATAAATATTATCAAGTTTTTTAATTATATATTTGTATTATTTAAATAATATTATAATTATATTTTTAAAATATTATTATTTTTATTAATTATTTTATTTAATATTATATTATTATAATTTATATAATAATTTAAAAAAATAATTAAACAGATTTAAAAAGTAATTATATAATAATAACTAATTAAATTTATATGAAAATTAATATATATATATATAATATTTATAAAAAAAGTTTATTTAAGATTATTTATTAAAGAATATTAATATTATTTTTTTAAAATTAATTTTTTAAATTAAAATACTAATTTAATTATATTTTTCTTTATTATATAATAAAAATTTTATTAATTTTTATTAAAAGTTTTCTAAAAATTTTTTATAATCTAATAAATAAACTTAATATATAAAATAATATATTATTATCTTTTTGATATAAGTTATTATATGAGAAATAAGTATTAATTCTAATATATCAAAAATATATAATAAAAATGATCATATGCTTTATAATAATATTAAAAGAGTCTTTAAAAGTTTATTAAGAAGAATATAAATATTATTATATTAAGATTTATCAAGATTTATCTAAAGATAGATAATAATAGTATTCTTAGTATGATTAGCTAGAATATAGTCTAACTTCAAAATATAATTTCAAGATAAATATAATAATTAATTTATTAACAAGATAAAATAATAAATCTTAATTAAGATTTATTTTACAAGAGATATTTTTTAGAATTCTTCTTTAATTATAATTTATTTAAATGCAAATTAAGAATTAAACTTATAGAACTTAAATTAAACTAATTTACTAACTGATAAGCTATTAATTAATTATCTAATTTTACTAGCTAAAATATATT
>CAJVPS010000068.1:0-41830 GCA_910591765.1 Ambispora leptoticha | reverse complement strand
ATTTAAATAAATATTCATTGAATAACAAATAAAAAAAGATTAAAAAAGTATTTTAAATTTTTTATAATCAATTTTTTCAAAAAAAAAAAATTTAATAAAAAAATATTAATTATGAAAAATTTTATTAAGATAAGCTATTGAATACTTTTAAGTAAACTTTTTCACTAGGTTATCAAGTCTATATATTTAAAATTTTATATGAATTAAATAAATATTCATTGAATATAACCAAAAATAAAATATCTAGTTTTTTTGTTACACACTGTAGTTATATAATATATAAGTAATAAGAAGTTAATAATATAAATTAGTAATAAATTTATTTATTTAAAGTATTACCAATAATAAAATTAAATTCACATATTAATAGATATATAATAGTAATATGTTAAAAATAATATTAAGAATTATATATCTGATTTAAAAAGATTATGATTGGATTTTATTCATATATATTGATCATAAATAATGATTTTGAATAATAAAAATCGCAGTTTTATTTTCAAAATGATGTATTACTTTTCTAATCAAAATAGATTCTAAGTTTGACAGCTATTCTAATCAAAGATGACTTTATCACTAATAGATTTCTTAGTTCTTCCTGATGTTTCGAATTTATTAAATAAACTATATGCTTAACGGAAAATACTTCTAGAATATTCTTCTTATGTGTTAATATTATAAATACTATAGTCAGCGAATTGAGATATAATACATAGAAAATTTCGCATTCCTAAGTGTCTGTAACATACAATACAAAATAAAATGGCACATTTTGATATTTATTAGAAAAATACTAACTCTTCAGGAAATAAAGCAAAAATTCACATAAAATTCTTGAAAAGCTATCCCATAATAGTTATTATATAATTGTATATCTACATGTTTCTCTGAATTAAATAATATTTATTTGATGTATTTATTTAATCTAAGAAGAAATCTTGAATGTTAATTATCTCAGCATTGATATATTTCCAGAACTAAAACATTTCTTCATGACATGATAATGTTGTTTTTAATTAAAGAATTGACTGACAAAAACTCTAGAGGAGAAATAATTTGAATTTGTATAGCTTAGGTTACGAGGATTCCTTGTGCTCAATTACGAACTTGTTTAGTATAATGAAATTACTGACTGATTTATTTCTTTTACTATCCGGATATAATTTTTTATGATTTTTATGTCACTGATGAAATAAGTACTAATATTTTGTTATCCAGTATTCCTTTGAAACATCCGAATTTAACAAATCCAACTCTGAAATGTTTGATCTCTCCACACAATTACTCGAGAATATAACATTATTTTTTAACAGGGCATAGGATCGATTTTTCGTTCACGTGAATCCAACATCAAAGAAATAAACGAAAATTTGTTTAAAAGTTTTTTTTCAGGTTGAATTAACATTAAGTATAATAACAAAATCGCGCAAGAAAAATTTTTGTGACCTGATCCTGATTTTTCATTGGCTAATTGATGTCGGATAATCACATGAACGGAAAATTTGATCCTACATCCTGTCTTGGTACATATATAGAATTAATTGTTTTTAAAATTGTTAATTTCTAAAATGTTAACTTTTAGATTTTAAGTTTCTTGTGAGAAACTTTATTTTCATAAACTTTATCTTCTTCGTACATGTACTTTCTTTTTTTATATCTATTGACATGAATCCTGTTATTAAGCAGCTTCTGATCATCGTCAGACTCAAGTTCGCTATTTTGCCCCAGAGCAACAACTATTTCTTTATCTGCATATAAAATTTAACTTGAAACCTATATAATTTCCTTCATCATCAAATTCTTCATAATATGAATCATCAAAATCAAATTCATCTAAAACTTGTCTATTTTAATAGCCTCCTCTTTTTTATTATCATTTAAATTTTATCAAAATCATTTCTTTTGTCATCTTTCTCTTGTTTTAGTTTGTTATTATCTCCATATTCTTCTCTTTCTCTTTCGTTTATTATCTTCATTTATTTCCTTTCTTGTTTATGAACTTCATCCACTTTCTCCTATTTTATTCCGTTATCGTCATTTTCGCTAAGAGTTGCATCCTCAGTAGCTCTAAAATTTTCGGATATATTCGTCATTGTTTATGTAGCCACCAATGGAATCAGCAGGAAAATGATAATTTCTGAAAGTCTCAATTCCACACTCAGTCATATTATCCCGGGGTCGCCCATGATTATCATGACTTGCATGCTGCTCCTCTTCAGTCGGCTATAAGAGAATATAATTAATAATTTTAACAGAATGAATGCAGTATCGAATAATCAATCTTCATTAAAAGTAATACTTACCAAACAATAATTTTGTAAATACTGTATCTGACTTGAGGGGAACATACAACCTAAATATATGTACGCATGCTTTGCTTCAAAACGATCTCGTCTTTTTCGTAGCGTACTCTTACCGGTGCTCATGTTTAAATTTCAATTACTTAAAGATTGTATATGTGAAAATTATGATTTATTTCCATCCCATTATTAGACATTTGATTTCATAAGATGATTGATTGGTTGAAAAGTAATGAGTCGCCTTTTTTAATATAATGCAAATCAAGACCTTCCCATCTTTTTGATCTTTAATTGATTGTTGAATAATCTACTCGAAATTACAGATATGCAAATTTCTTTTTTATATACATAATAATCGTATTAAAACGTTATATTAAGAATGTAACTGTACCTTTATTGAGTTTTGTAGCTTAAAAAGTTTGATTTAGACTTCAAATAATACAGATGACGCTTACTATAACGAACTGGTGAAGATCCTAAAAGAAGTTCATTATATAAATTTGCTATATTTCTATAGAGTCCCCATCCTTTCAATAAATTTAAAAATTTTAAGTTCGTTATCATCTGAATAATCAATTGAAAAGTGCTTTGATAGCAACGTTGAATTAAATCCTCTTTATATACACATGTGAACTTCTGTTGTTGGCTGATATAATCATGCTGCTATGATTTTTTTCAGTTATAAATAATCAAAAAATTAGTAAATATATGTACATAAATTAGTTTTGAAAAAAATAACAATCGACGGATATTTCACAGACTAGAGACGACTCTTTTTAAGAAACCTGATGCTCTTATGGTTCAAAATTTGTTTATTAATTTACATATTTCATAATTTATACTTTTCGCGTTTTAACATTTAGCATACATAGATGTATCATTATAAAATCGAAATAATTAGTTTAACGCAATATTATTTTATATTTGCTTAAGCTACATACTCATAGTATAGTAATTAGCTAGAAGATAGCGCATTTCTTTATGTTTTATTATATAAATGATGAAACTATTTTTTGCTACATATTTATTTTAAATAATACATTTATCGATAAAAATGGTACGAGAAAAGAATAAAAATTTCCCTTATAGTCAAAAAAGTTGTTCTAGAGCAATATAAATTTATTTTCTAATAATGGTAAACGTTCCTGTTTAAAGAAATGGAAATATCGTAATTCTCCACGCAAAATATTTTTGCTAATAGTTTTCGTTTTTTCATTAATTAACTTTCCGTGGAATAGAAAAGACCTGGGTATTTTGCACCGCGAATTATGGTATTTAATACTAATTTACTATTTTTCTTTGTAAATCTCTTTGACGTAAAGCTTATTCATGATTACTAAGAAAAAGCCAAAGAAAAATAAATGCAGTGTACAAAAGTCACAAAAAATTTGCTTCAAACTAATATTTCATGTAAATAGAACTTAGAAAAACAAATTCAATATAAGGAAAGATAATACAGTCTGCAAGGTTGATCCTTGAACAATTTGGACAGCTTGTCCAAGTTTTTTTGAAAAATTATTAGTAATCTAATTCCCTCCGCCTCCTTATGTATTGCAGTGATTAAAATTAATCTCTTCTTTTTTATATATAATTTATATAATATGATCCAATTAAAGAACCAAAAAAAAAAGATCGATGCGAAATCAAAATTCGAATTTAGATGATATTAATCATATTATCATCAATTATCCAACAAAATCCTCGAATGTATGGTGCGTAACATCTATAATCATCAAACAATTTTGTATAACTTCTAAATATATTATAAACTGTGAAAATGATAATTTTAGTGATGCTCTTTCAGATTCACGGTTTAGTTTTTTAATTATTTAGTATTTTGTAAAGTTATTTTTATTTTCGGATGCCGATCGGTCTATTTTAGACCAATCAGCAATTAGATGTCGATCATTTAAGTCACATGACTTAATTGGCGAGAGTCAAAGGTAGGTGCATTTTATTTGTTAAAATGCTGCTCATCAATCAATGCAAATTTTATTTTCATCCATCATTTCTATTTTACACAATAATTTTTTTTATTTTTTTTAGTGTTCCGCGTAATACAACCGAATTGGAAGAGGCTCATAAAGTATAAAAGTATCTTTGAGGATTTAAATAAATTAGATACGTTGTAATATAGTGTCGGATTTAGTGAGCCAATAAAATTAACGAATATACTTATATCACGTGAAGATCGTCATTTCAAAATTTCGGGATTGATCTGCATTTTTGATGAGTATAGATGTTATGCACCATAGACATTTGGATAAATTGATTAATAAAGATAATCCAGAATTGATAGCAGAATGCTAGGCGTTAAAATAACTTTATAATACGAATACTATATGTTATTTCAAGGTTAAAATAAATGATCAAAAAGTTGATAAAACGTTTTAGTTACATTTTAGAAAATATTTTTTCGAAATTGAAAAATTTCGGGAGCTTCTTTAAGACTAAGTCAAAATTTTTGAAAACCTATTTCATACTGATAGAATCTTCAAGATCAAATAGTATCCGGACTAGGTAGCTCTTAAATACCAATTAAATGCTTACTCTCATCTTTGTTTGTCCCTTCTCTATATTCATTGCATTGTCCAAGTCAAAAATAGAAATGAGAATTACCATGGTTAAAAGGTGTTTGAATAAAGCTTTTTCCATATCTTTTGAAATTAAATTTCTTTGATAACTATATCTTCATGACTATGATTTTGTCTTCATATTTTTCCAATACAATTATATATATTGTGCATTAAGATTTCCTGATTCCCGCTGCTTTCAAGTCTGCTCAAATGCATATTGTTCATCTTTATTTTTTCTATTTCACAATAACTAAGATAATATACATCTTTTCAGGATCAAGCAACATAATTATTAATAAAAATTCATGGGATTTACAATCATATGAAGGTGCGTTAAAGATGATTATGTAAGAAGAATTTGCACACAAGTCAATTATAAAAATCAGGCTTTTAATTAAAGCACACTTTATTCATTCATTCATTCGTTCCTAACTATTCTTTATATTTTTGGATAAAGATAAATTATCCATAAAACAAGGAATTTACGAAAAGGGAGTCGATACGGTTTCGTTCTACATCAATTGGTGGTTAACATAAATATACCTTGACCATTCTTTTCATCACAATTGCTAATAAATCATTGATTAAAGTTTTCCCGTTTATTTTGTTCTTTCGACAAATATTCAAAAGAACGCTTGTTGTTCAGTTTATAATCTTTGAATTCTAGTTTTTTTCGGAATAGTATATGACGTCTTAATTGTGTTGTGACTCTATCATTGTTAAAAATATTTACATTTTGTATGGTTAACTTTTTGATATCAAATTTCGTGAGCTAACATTGTAAAGTAAAATAAATAATCATATTATAAGTTTACCTTCATTTACTTCGTTTGGTACATACAAACTGACATTTGTTGATTTGGCATCGATATATTTATTTATATAATATTCGGTAGTCGCATATGCTAGAATTCTATGTAAATATATATTAACACTGTATTTTTTGAAAAGTTAAGAATTTACCTTCATTTGGAACATACAAAATGAACCTAAATAAATTTTGAATATCACTTTTATTGTGCATATAAATGCACCTATACGAACCTCTATCAGTTGGAATTGAAATTAATTTTGAAGTAAAGAGTACATTGCATTTGGATGATCTGGTTGTTTTTGGTTTTTATTCGTTAAGAATGATTTCTTGTAATTTCAAGTTCTTTTAATCTTTGTCTTTCTAATTTAAGACACTTTAATTTCTAAAGAACTGTAATACTGAAAATGTAAAGGATTCAGTTCCCAGTAAGCAGTATTATATATAGCGGATAGGGTAAGTAAAGTCTCGAAGTTCCTTAGCAGTAGGTCTGTTTTCTGGAATAGGATTACAACATTTTTCAATAATAAATTCATACAATCTGGGAATATTATTTGGTATCGTAGGTCGTACTCCTTCATAGATGTCATGACTTCGCTCACCAAATGGTCTTTTGCCTGTTACAATTTCGTACGCGATCATTCCAAGCTATAAATATCTGCCGCGTTAGTATATGGTTGTCCGTTTAGCACCTCTGGACTCATAAGGAATTACTCCACAAATTTCTTGCTTATATTTTTCTATATTTGTTTGTATGCTAAGTCCAAAATCAGCAATTCGAGGATACTTCAACATTAATATAGTCTCAGGATGAAAGTCACGATGTACGAATTTCTCTGCGTGAATTTTTGCTAGATTATCGATAATCAAATATAAATGTTTTAATTTTCCTTCCCAAGAAAATTTTGAATTAATATATTTGCGGAGATCACCGTCTTCTGCATAAGTCATCACTATCGAATATTCATTTGTAACTGGGTTTTTAGTTATTCCATAACGATAATACATAATATTGCCACCATTATAGCATTTTAATAGCAGTCTGAATCTATTTTTATTGCATCAGAAAGTAAAAATAACTTTCACTTTAAAAAATGTTTAAACTTTTGAGTAACTTGCTTTGAATTGTGTATTTTTTTAATGATCCCATTTTTGAATTGGCCATCCAACCAGGTTGCTTTATAAATCGACCAAAAACCTCCTTTCGCAAGATATTCAACGTTGGTAAATCTTTCAAAAGGAATCCATTCGAATATAGTTTGATGTTCATAATTAATTTTGTTACACTCTTTTATTAGATTGTCGACATCTTTATTTCCGCATCGCCATAAATTCGTTTGTGATATTTGAACATTTTGAGCAGTACGTTGACAACTCCAACATTTACCATAATCATGAGTATTGAGAACTAAATACTCATCGCAGCATCTATTCTCTTGACAAATAGCACATTCATTACAGTGATGAGTATTTGATTCCATCTTTGAGTTCACTTTATAATTGTGAAATTCTGCATAGAATACATACATTAGAATCTTTTTTGAAAAATTTTATTGTATCAGAAAATAAAAAAGCAACTTTCACTTTAGAAAATGTTTATTTACCTGTGTATAATGAACTCTGAAGTAATTTACTTTGAATTGTGTAATGATTTCAACACAACTTTACTTTCTCCATCTCGTATAAATTTATTTTCCAATAAGGATAACCCCACTGATCCATCCACCCAGGTTACCTTATAAAACCTCCTTCTGCAAGGTATTCAACGTTGATAAATCTTTCAAAAGGAATTCATTCGAATAATTTAAATACATCATTAATTTTGTTGGATTCTTTTATTACATTACCAAATTTGGAATATATGTTCTTGAGATCATAAATTATAATATCAAAAAATAACTATGTACAATTTTGAGATGTCAGACTTCTAAAATCTATAAACAATTTGAATGTGAAATTTAAAAGATCATAGATTAGTATGATATTAAAAAATCATTGATTATTAAACTTCTAAAATCTATATTCTGTATTTAATAATTATCAATTATTTTTTGATATTATAATAATTTATAATCAAAATTGAGTCTAAAAATGTTGTTCAAATAGCTACATAATTAAATTACTAATAAATTTTGTTCAAACTGTCCAAATTATCCAAGAGTTGATCCTATTTATAATCTCAAGAACATATATTTCAAATTTGATAATATTTAATTTTTTTGTTGATATGCTATTAGAATGTAAATTTATTTAATTTTTATTTAATATAATTAAAATTTTGTATTATCAAGCAACAGAAAATAAGAGAGTTTAATATAATATATAATTCAATATAAAAATATTTGTAATCTCAGATAAGTAAAATTTTAATTCTATTTCATTTAATTAAGTTATTAAATATTAGGATAGCTATTTTTAGTTTATATAAACTAAAAATAATTTAGATTAGACTATAATAATTTTAGATATGATATATATTTTATGTTTGTCTTATCAAAGATAAGATATTTATAGTTTGCTCATCAGATGATGTGTGATTTGCATTTGCTTCATCATAGATAAGATGTTTATAGTTTACTTATCAGTAATATATCAGTATAATATGCAATTTACATTTACTTCATTATTTAAGCAATAAATTGATCATAAAATATATGTTCTCTTATTTGATTACTAAATTACTTTCTTTTATGGAAGAGTAGAGTAACTTCAAATATAAAGTATAACAGAGTATAATTATTATATTGATTACTAAATTACTTTCTGTTACAGAAGAGTATAGCAATTTCAGATATAAAGTATAATAAAATATAATTATCATATTTGATTATCAAGAATGAGATATGTAATACTAAATTAGCAATTTGTTATTTATAATTTATTTGATTACTAAGAATAAGACATGTAGTATTGAATTATTATCTTTACTTAATAATATAAAAAAGTATAAATTTATTTTATCTTTTTCCTTATAATATTCTATTTAATATATTATCAAAAGTTTACTATATTTTTTAATTCTAGAATTCTTTCTCATATAATTAATATTTTTAAATATTGATCAAAAATAAGATATATAGTACCAAATTGTTATTATTTATTTGGTAATACATCAAAATATAATTTTTTCTTATCTTTTTTTTAATAATATTCTGCTTTAACATATTATTTTTTTTAATAATCTTGATATATTACTGAATTAGTATTAATTATCATAAAGTATTAAAATTAGATAATATAAAAATAATTATTAATTAATTTATCTTATCTTATATATTGAAAATATTTATCTTAATCAAAATTACATAACACAAAAATTCTTTTATATACTTTAAATATCAAAATATTAATTTTTGATTTGAATTTTTTTCTATACTTATTATAAGAGATGACAAAAATCTGAATTGAGATATATAGAAAGATCAATTAAAAAACTTAGATAAATATTATACTATATTTTATATTATATATTTTTAGATCTTTAAGCATATTATTTATCTTTTTTATAGCTATTTTTTTCTCTTTCATATTAAATAGTTCTTTTAATAAAAAATATAAATTATCAAGAGTTAATTTTTTATAATCATCTAATAATAAAGCAAGATTTTAAAATAAGTATATTATCTTGTCTTTTTCATTAATTTATTAAATAAATTACTAGTAAATTTATAAATAGTTTTTATTCTGATTATTATTATCATATAATAAAATCAAATAGAAATCTTTTAATCTAAAAATTATCACATGATCATTATAATTATTTTATAATATTTTACTAATATTTTCTTTTTTAATATTAACTTGTCTTATTTTTAAAGAGTCACATATAGATATATATATTTCTTAAAAAATTTTTTTTATAATACTAATACTATTCAAGTTCAAATAGATAATTCTATTATTTATTTTATAAATTTCATAGCTACTTACTTTTTTTACTTATGCTTCATATATATCTCAAAATAATGAATTATATAATTATAATAATTAATAAGATAAGTAATATATATACTAATAATAATACTATTAAATTACTTGTTATAATAGAAAAGGATAAAGTCTCTAAACTAGATCTTATTACTTTTATTTCTCTTATTGAAATCTGAGAATATGATATAATAGATTTTATAAATGTATCTAGTTTATTATTTTTATTAATTTTATTAATATTAATTTATTATTTATTTTGAGACTAGTTTTAGTATTAACTTTTAGTAACTTAGATATAAAATTGTTAATATAAGCTAGAATAATAGAGCTAGTATTAACTAAAAGTTAATTAATATTAAGATATATATTTTTATTAATTTTTTCAGGAATCAGAGATTTAGTACTATATATTATTTGATCTATATTTTTTTTGTATATTAAAAATAATCTGAGACTTTTACTAGATTTATTAACTATAAATATATTATTAGACTTGATTATATTTTTTTTATTATTCTTATTAATTACAAATTAAAATATATTCTTTGATTTTAAATATTCAAATTTATTAATTTTTGAAGCTAATTCATTTTTTATATTTATTAATTCAGACTTAAAAGATCAAATCTCAGATTTTTTACTTAATAAACTATTCTAAATTGAAAATATATTCTTCTAAGTCAGTATTAACTTATTTTTTAATATTATATTCATTAACTAAAATAATTTTATTTTTTTCAATTAGATATCATATTTAGTTTTATACTCAGCATAAGAAATTTATAATTAAATAAGTTAAGATATAAGATTAATATTCTTATTTTGAAGTTATTTATCCTTATTAATAATTTATAAAGTATGAATATATAAATTTTAAAATTTGATACTATAATATAATGAATCTTGATTTTATCTCTTTCTTTCTTAATTAAAAATCTTTACTTATTTTGAATAATTAGATTATAATGCTTTATTATAGTTATTTAACTTGAATATAGACTTTAAACTGTGATATAAAATTTCTTTAAGTTTTTATTTCCATATGTTATCAAGATAATAATCTTTATTAAAGCTAATATCTTGTAGTATATATATATTAATTATATTAAATAATAAAAAATAAATATTAAAAATTAATTATAACTAATAAAATAAAATATATATATAAAGAATATTATAGTACTAATGTAATATATTTATTTGATAAAATTATCAAAGAAATTAAAGAATTAATAAGAGTAATATCTAATATAATAAATATAATAGCAAAAAAAATTATATATTTCACTCTTATATTATAGAATATATAGAAAATTAGAAATATAAATAACAAATAAGAAATATTAATATTATTAACTGAAATAAAAAAATCAAGAATATTTATAACTTATATATACAGTGAAAGTCGATATAATGAACCAGTTGGTTCCATTAGTAAAAATTTTCAAAAATTTGATATAATAAAGAAATTCAGTATAGTAGATAAAATACTATAATCCATTCTGAACCTCAATCCAGTATATTGAGATTTTACTTAGTATTCATTATATCAAGAGTCTATTATATTGACTTTGACTGTGTATAAAACTTTCATATTAATAAAAACTAGTTTTATTAATAATTTCTATAATTATCTAATAATATTTAATATTAGATATTATAGATTATTAAAAAAAATATTATTAGATATTATTTATAAAGCAGAATACTTTGTGTCTGAATTAGATTTCATAGTGATTATTTTTATTTATATTTTAATTTATAATATCTTATATTTATTTTATTAATATTTTTTATTTATCTATAATAATATATATTATTTTTTATTATTCTAAAATATTATTTTTTATTATTTTAAATATTCAATAAGAAATCAAACTATAGATATCCTATATCTAAAATCTTATTATTGATAAGATTCTATATTTCTAAGTTCTAAACAAATAGAAATAATTAGAATATTCAAGAGAAAGATTTCTAAATATAGAATAATAAAAAATTTTTATATTAATAAAAATTAAGTTAATAATATATAAAAAAATTATGAATATCAATAACAAATAATATAAAATATTATTTCTTCTAAAATATTATCTATATTAATAATCTTATCTAAATATTCTAATCAAATTGAAAGCAAGAATTTATTATAGAACAAGCCTTTAGATAATAAATTGAAAATTTAAGATTTTATCTCTTTTTTGAATTATATTTTTTTGAATTTATATCTGAAATCTATTACTTCTAATACAAAAATAAAAAAAGAAGTTCTAAATCTCAATCTAAATTTGTGTATACATCTGATTTAATATCTAGTAATAATATTAATTTTACAGAAAAAATAAGTGAAAGAAATATATATAAAGCAAGAATACTTATATATCTAAATAATATTTCTAATATAAATATAATTATTCAAATTAAGAAAGAAATAAAAAGAAAAAATAAAAACTTAGTTAGTAATATTTATATAAAATTCAATATCTAATTTATATTTTCTTTATTAATAACAAATTTAACTAATAGTTAACTTATATTAATAATATTTTTATATTTTTTTTATAGAACTTTATTATAATTATTAAGTTCAGTAATGAATTTAAGAGTAATATATAGTAATTTTTTCAGTTTCTTATAGCTTATGCATTTTTTTTAATGATAATTCATCAGAATCTAATCTAAAATCTTTAGAAGTATGTTATATCTTTAATAATATATTATTATTCTTATTATTATTAATCTTTTGTGAAATTTGATTCAGTACTAGATATTTAATATTTTAAGCTACAATTATATAATTCACTTTAAGCTTATTTTTGACTTTATATATAATTACCAAAATAATAAATTTTTTATTATTATAATAAATCATTATTTTATTATTATTTTAATTCATAATATATTTATATTTCTTGAGAAGTAAATTTGATAATATTAATATTGATTTAGAAACTTATATAATTACAAAATCTTTATATATAGTAAAATCTAAAAAAAATATTATTGAAAATTATAAGTAATACTAATAAATTTTATTAAAATAGTAATAATATTATTAAGATCATATATTTCTGACTTATTAATTAATTATTTTATATATTTAATAATATCTTCTGATATAATCAAAAGCTCAGTTCTATTATTAAGTATTATTATAAGAATTTTTAGATATTTGATCTTATATTTAATAATTGCAAGACTTATTAGTTCTTTCTTTTTAATAAAGTTTATTTTTATTAGATTATTCAATATCTTTTTTTTTCTATCTGAATTGATATCTCTTAAACTGATTTTTTATAATTTATAAAATCTAAAGTAATTAAGTTTTTGTTTTTAAATTTAGTATAAGTTGGCATATTCATGCTAAATTTCTCTAACTAATATAAAAGTAAGATCTTTTTAAGTATTTCTAATAAAATTCATCAAATATTCTGTTCAAGAATAATTTTTTTTATTTTACATAATTTAGATTTCTTTCTAAAAAATGATTTTTATATCTTGACTTTAGCTCTACTATTTGAATTACTTTTTTACTTTATTTTTTTTTGATTTAATAGTATTAATAATTTTCAAGATTTCATTTTTAATTAAATTAATTTCAAAAATAAATTCTGATTCAGAGTTAGATCTAGAGTTAGAATCAGAATTAGATTTATTATCAGAAGAATTAGTATTAAAATCTGATGAAGAATTTAAAGTAATGGTATTAATCTTATCTTTTTTTTTTAGATTTACTCTTGCTAGAATTGTTCTTTTTTTTATTTTTTGAATATTTACAAGAATTTGAATAATATCTAGTTTTATAGTAATTTAAATAATGATATTTAAATAATTTATTAACTATATTAATACCTACTTCAATATCTTTTGCTATAATTTGATTTATTAATAATTTACTTATATAATTAGTCAAATCTTTATCTGAGTTAACTTTATATTTTTTTGATCTTTTTTCTTCATTTTTCTTTGACATGAACTAGCTATTAGTTAAGAACTTATCTAATAATTTTTTATAAAGATTATTAGCTATAGATTCTATAATTTAACTAGTTAAAGAAATTGAATTTATAATATTAATATAAATATATCTTTCAAAATTTATCTTATATTTATCTAAAAATCTTTCTGACATATAATTATTTGATATTCTAGAATAATTATTAAAATTAGATTGTCTTTGCTAAGAATATTAAACTGATATTTGTTAAGATTATAATACTATCATAGATTTTATATAGTTTTTAATTTCATCTATTATATTTATATTATTTAAATAATTATTCTTTTTATAACTTTTATTAGATAATATTAAATCTGAATTTGAATAAGCTTCAGATAATTATTCTGCTATATCTCTTAATTTTTTCAAGTTTTAGAAATAACTTATCTGAAGTTTTTTTAATTTTTAAATAATAAATTTCTATCTGATTAGCAGGTAAAAGTTCATAAAGAAATTGTAATTGAATTTGTTATTTATTAATATAAATAAGTCTAGCTAATCTATATAAATTAGAATAAAAATAACTAATTGAATCACAGTTAAATCAAAAAGTATTTATTATTTCTCTATAATTATTATAGAATAATTAGTCTTAATCTAATATAATATCTGTTCAAGTTAAATATTAGTTATAATTATAATATTATCTGTATTAATATTAGATATATTAGATAAATAATCAGTTAAATATCTATCAATAAAAGACTAATTTTTATCAAATACTATATGAGCTAGAATTACAATATTATCAGCTTATTTATTTGTCTAATTTAATACTTGTGTATCTAACTAAACTGCTATTTATTCTTGAACTATATCTAAATTAGCTTGTGCTATATTATAAAGTAAATTTCTCAATTCACAATTTTTTCTATAAATAGTTCTTTCATATTAATCTTTAGTATTTTCTTTGAGAAATATTATAAAAATATTATAAGTATTAATTCTATTAGCATGACCAGTATTTATATCTATTTTAGAATCTAAATTTTTTAATATATTCTTTAGAATCTTTAATAGGATACCTATTAAATTTTTTTAATTCATAATTTACTATATTTGTTTGATTATTATTTATAAATAAATTATTCTAAAGCATAAAAATTTACTAATTTAAATTTAAAATTAATTACTATAAATTATACTCTCTATTTTTTTATTTGATATGACTTACTTTTTGATTCTTGAATTTATTATAATATCTATTGAAAAGCTAATTCCAATTATATTCTAATAATTCTTTATCAACCTGGCATTATTATAACTATCTTTTCAATTTCTAGTTTACTTATCTATTCAGAAACTATAATATAAATTATTTATACAATAATGAATTAATTTATCTATCTTTTTAAGTTTTAATATAGATAGCATTCAACTTCTAAAAATTACAAGATCTTTCTATATTTTCTATATGATTTTGTAAAGTATCATATTCTTATATAAGTTAATAATTACGGTTTTGTAAAATAATATCATTTTATATAAGCTGATTAATATGATCTTGTTAAAGTTATTAAGTTATCTATATCTGTTAATATTCTATTGTAATTGTAATATTTGATTATCTTAATCATTTTAATGGATAATAATATTATTTATATTCTGATATGTAAATTAATAATTATATTAAATAGTATTTAAAAAATTTCTAATACTATTTATAATATTGATAGAATTATTTAATAATATTCTAACTTCTTTAAGATAATTTTTAATATAATTTAAGTCTTGATCAATTTGTATAATAGAGTTAAGATTTATCATATTATCCTGTTCTTTTAAAAATTGAGTATATAAATCTAGCAAGTTTTTTCTCAAAGAAATAATTTTAATCTTTTTATTAAATATATTAATATTTTCTTGAAAAATTACTAATTACTCTTCCAGGTAATCTATATATTTCTCTTGATTTATAGAAGTTTGAAGTACTTTTTTTAACTAAGATTTAATATCAGATATTTATTAATATAATAGATCTAATTTCTCATTATGAATTAATATCTTCTTCTCAAGAAATTTAATATAAACTTTTTTAAATCTAAATCTTGTTGCAACTTTCAAAACTGATTTTTTATTACTAATAAACTATTTTTAAATTACTTAATTCTTAATAATATTATTAGAATTACTTTTATACAAATCCAGATATATTATCTTATCTTCTAACTTTATTAAATATAATTTTTTACTATAATAAAATATATCAAAATGAGTCAAGCTATCATATATATTAACTCTAATAAAGCTTGTGATATTGAAAAAAATCTTATATTACAGGAATTATATTATTAATCTATTAAATATTTCTCTAATATAAAAGTATTAAGAGATACATATTAGAGAAAGAGATATAAATTTAAGCTTTTTAAAATTAAAAAATGACTTATAAATCAAAGTATATAGCAAATATATGCATCATTTCCAAAAGATATTTCCAGAATAAGTTATGATAAAATTTTATATCCTAATTATATTTATATATATAATCTTTTATTTCTTATTTATTATTATTATAAAGGTAAAAAATGGATAATAGTGCTTAATATAATAGATATGACTAGCAGATTCAAAATATTAATTCTATTAATATTGAAAAAAAGTTTAGAAATTACTAAGATATTCAGAAAAATTTATAATAATTATCAAAATTCTCTTTCTTATTCTTGATTATTATAATATAATAATAGTTATAAGTAGATAAATAAGATAAGTCAAATAATAAAAAAGCATAATATAATAATTCAAGTTATTAATTTATACTCTTATTATAAAATGATAATTATAGAGAGATTCAATCAGATACTCTTGAAAATTCTCTATAAAATTCAATATATTATTAAAAGTAAAACTCAAGATTCTAGATTACTAGGAATATAGATTAAGTATTTACCAAAAGTAATTAAATATTTTCATAATTATTCTATATATCTTATTAGAATTTCAGATTTATTGAAATAAAGTTTAGTACTTAAGCTGGCCATTCAATTAGAATAAGTAGAATCTAAACTATCTATAAACTATAAGTATCTCATTGAGAAAAATAAAAAGAATAAACTACAAAAAGATAATATTATTTGTTACTTATTAGTCAATGAGGAATAGGAAGATTCATCAAATTTAGAAAATTGCAAAAGTATTGATCTCATATAGAGTTCTTCATTACATAAAATCTGAAAAATTATGATAATAAAGAATAAATTAGTTTTTATATTATCTTGAAAGTAGTAATAATGAATATTTACCAAAGTGAAGATTTGTAAGAGAAAAGCTCATGCATGTATTTTCAGAAAAAATTAAGTATTTATCACAAAGTATATTAAAAGAAAACACTTGCTTCAAATCTGTTAATTTCATTCATGCTATTAATAAAATAACTAAAGTTGTTGCATATGCTAAGAAGTATAATGGAAAATATCTTGATAAAACTGGCCAAATAAATGATTTCAATATATATCTCTGGTTTTGTGAAAATGAAAAGCATCAGTAAGAATATCCATATCCATTAATAGCTATGAAATTTGAATGATGCTTCTTATGTTATCATATCAATGAGTGATATTATAGATATATTTTTGAAGATCTGTAAGAAATTTCCATTATGTTTGATCTTATTTTTGGAAAAATTACAACTCGATGAATATAATGAAGAGCTAAAATTAGCATGGGAATATAATGATGTCAATACTATAATCAGAATAGTTTATATCACAAAAATTGAGATGATCTAGATAAATAAAGAAAACAGAATCAAAAAAAGTGGAAATTATGCAAAGAGCAAGGCATAGATCTTATTGAAATTCCCTATGACTCAGATATACTACCATATATAAAAAGCAAATTGCAAGAGAAGGACTATTTATCACATAAAGAATAATCCTGCAAAAATCATTGTTTTTCAATATAATAATTAGTGACTTAGCTTGATCATGATGAAAATAGAAAAGCTTGATCCGGTTGAGAAATTTGTACACAATATAGATGAATACAAAAATTCAGAGAAATATAACAGCAAGAACTCAACACCTCAATGGCCCTTTACAATCTTATTTTCAGGACGGACCAATACAGGAAAATCTACTGAAGTTGTTCACCTTTTGATTGGAAATAAACTATATAGAATGTTTAATGGTAAAAAAGGAGGCACTAGATATATTAAGTGTGATGATGTTGTGCTTATTGGTTATTATCTCAAAGAGCCAAAATATATGTTCCTTAAATCAGCATTTCAGATAATCGCAAATAGTCCCGAATCACATCGTGAAGATATTACATTTCGGACTATAAAGCCAGATAAAATTCCAAAGCCAGATTCATTCTCACCTGAAAGAGGTACAGTGGCTATATTCGAGGATGTATGTACCGAACCAAAGAAAATTCAAGAAAAGATTATACCTTATTTTACCGAGGGACGTCATTCTAATGTTTCTTCGATATATGTCTCCCAAAGCTATTTTGACTGCCCAAAATTAATAAGAAAAAATTTAAAATACGTTGTACTCTTCAATGGGAGTTGTTCTTCAGAGGAGCTAAGCAGAATACTCCGTTTATATGTTAACGATTGGCGCAGTATCTATAAAATTGTTAATAAGCATTTATGTGAACAAAAGTTATTGTCTTCGATTTAAGTGTAGCCCCTGAGCATCCACATAGAATACGTGTTGGTTGGGATACACCTATTTCTCAACTTGATGAATAGATTGAGCCTCCAGAGTTGCGAGTATTTTTTCTGCTTTATGCAATTTAATTTTTTGTTGCTCGATTTCATTACGTAATTTATTATTAGTATTAACCCGTTCCTCAAGCTGTTTAGTAATTTCTTGCATAAAGGAGCCAAATGTTTTTTCATTGTATTCAAGCAATTGTAGGGATAAACTATCTAACTCTTTTTTAACTCGAGTATTGATTTCCTCCTCATGATCACAAATCGGGTCAGTATTTTGGGTTTGAGTTTCTTGATCGGGCGTATCTGTATTATATAAGGAATTTTTCACTATAGGCCAGCTTTTTCGTTGGTATTTTAATTTTTTCTGATATCTATTAACTTCATGTCTTAAAAATGATTCGACTAATGGGTTTACTGTGCTGGCTTCATTTTCTGTCATTGGATTTTGTTTAATAAAACAAGAATTAAAAGTAAGATAATTATTAAAAAATAATACAACTGCTAACCACAATGACTAATAAATTATCTTTAAATGATGCAATAAAAATAGCTGAATCTCAAGGAGGACAATGTCTTACCAAAGAGTATATCAATAATGAAACTCCAATGCTATGGGAATGTAGTAAAAACCACCAATGGATTGCTCAATTTCGTAATATTAAAAATCAAAGATTCATGGTGTCCAGATTGTAGTCACAGAAAACCTCTTAATCTTGAAATTGCTAAACAAATAGCATATGATAGAAATGGAGAGTGTCTTTCAACATCTTATGTAAATAGTAGAGAGCCTTTAAAATGGAAATGTTCTAAAAATCATATTTGGTATACAAGTTTAGGAAATATAAAAAATCAAGGCACATGGTGTAGGCTATGCTCACAAATCCGAAGTCATAGTATTGAAGATTGTAAAAAATACGCATCTAAAATGAATGGAGAATGCCTTTCAACCGAATATAAAAATTGTAATACTAAACTATTATGGAGTTGTGCAAAAAATCATAAATGGTATGCAACTTTTAAAAATGTAAACAAACGTAATAATACATGGTGTCCGTATTGTGTATGCAACGTTCGATATACTCTTGAAGATGTCAAACAAATTGCATATAATAGAAATGGAAAATGTCTTTTAACCGAATATAAAAATTGTTATACTAAACTATTGTGGAGTTGTGCAAAAAATCATAAATGGTATACAACTTTTAATAGCGTTAAAAATGGCAACTCATGGTGTCCATATTGTGCGGGCCAAGCTAAAAATACTCTTGATATTGCTAAAATGATCGCATTTAATAAAAGTGGGGAGTGTATTTCAAATAAATATATTAATGGTAAATCCCACTTACGATGGAAATGTGTCAGAGGTCATAAATGGAATTCTTCATTGGCAAGTATTAAAAATGGTAATACATGGTGTCCCTATTGCTCAAAATATAAACGTGAGAATCTATGTCGTGAAATTGTATCAAAATATTTAGGGAGCCATCAAAAAATCGTAAACCTGATTTTCTAAAAAAACCTGAATATCCTCAAGGATTAGAACTTGACATTCCATATTATGATTATGGTTTTGCTATCGAAGTCCAAGGAGAGCAACATGAAAAATATAACAAATTCTTTCATAGAGGAGATCCGAATAATTTTATCAAACAGCAAGAGCGGGATCAACTCAAGAAAGAATTATGCGAAGAAAATTGGATCGTTTTAAGATATGTTTGGTATTACGAAGACCCATATATAGTTATTCCAGAACATCTTCGAGAATTGGGTCTTATTGACTAAATCTAAAACTTTAAATATTCATAATGATTAAGCAATAAAATCTCAAGTGCATTATTTTTGTAACGCATAATATGATATATGTAAAAGCAAAAACCCGGAATTTTATTAGCTTGACATTATTGATTGATATAGTATCACTTCACAGAATAAAAATATGTAATTTAGCGTATGTTAATTATTCGTTAGTATAGGTAACATCAAGGACGTTGTTTATTTCATGTCATTTTTATCATTCTTAACCATATTAATGACGTTTTTGGTGCTTTTTTTTCTTAAATTTTTTGTTCTTTCTCTTTTCTGTGGTGGTGTATACATCTGGGAAAAAATGAATACAAGTAAAAATATCAGTAAACAATGAACATATTGCCATAAAATTTTTTTTGCATACGTACGTTCAGGTGGTGGTTCGAACTCATATACAATTCCATCATCCTCCACAACCCAGAACTATTTATCTTTTCCATGGTTCAATTTCACCTCTTCCAAAGAATCTCCATTGGCCACAAAACTTGCATCATATCCTCCCACATAAATACACGACCATAACAGTCTAAAAAAATCATTCCATAGTTAATCTCCCCAATAATAATAATGTGATCGAAGCCGAATTTTGCAACCCGCTGAATATAAAATTCAAGTTCTTTTGGATCATCACCATCATTAGGAAGCTCACAGCCAATGAAAGATGCAAGATGACGACGGTCGGACTCGTTTGCAAATGTATCAACTACCACAAGTTTATTTGTGCAAAGTGCTTCATCTTGTCCTTCACATTTTGACACCTGCAACATGGATTCATGACTTTCGATTGTCCTCCTAACTTCTTGGGTAGGACAAGGGTGCGCGAATACAAAACAACACGGTTTCGTCGGGATTTCCGTTGTCCACGTAACGTCTCCCATGGTACCGATTCTGAACAATTTCCCAAAGGATGTCTGCAGTTCGCCAATTGTTCTTTGGTTAGGGCATGCTTCGAACCCAATTGTAATATCTTTATTGTTTTTACTCTCGATGCTGGCGCTTCCTTGTTCGCTGGTCTGCAACGAATCGACGCACCGAACATGAACCTCAATATTTTCCCTTTTCGTTTCGAATATGTGAGATTTACTGTTCGAGGACGGTACAATTGAGTTGGTTCCATCTTTACTATCTTCTCGGCTAAGAGTTTCAGACCCATTGCAAAGTATTCGTTCTGCTCTTGTAGCGTTGCCTTCCGAGGGGGTCGGCTGATATAGTACGTCCAAAGAAGGCATATTACGTCCCACACTGTTATCAATAAAATCGGTCGACAACAAGGCGGGCCTACTTTCTTGCCTTCCGGGCCGAATGGGGTCACAATTCTCTCTGGTGATCTATGCAAAAAAATTGGTTTGTTGAATATGTTTGAAGACAATTTTTCTGTGCAAAAACTTTACCTGAATGGTTGCACAAATTCTATTATAAGCACTCTGCCATTGTTCTCTAACAGAACAACATTTAGTTCGCATCAGTGTTGCTGACTGGAATACTGGAACTCCATTGGACAATTAAAATGTTCCAGTGTTCCAATGGTTCCAATGAAGATTTTCATTGGAAGAATTTTGCCACTGGAACTCACATGATATTAACCAATTAAATTTTAATAATTGATAATATAAAACTATTCTTCGCTATACATATAATCTGGTTTCTGAAAAGCTAAACTAAATATACTACCAAGTTCCTATTTTGCATTATTATTGACAGCTGGATGCTGATAACTACTTAACAAATCACCTTCTATATTATTTTGATTTTCATCTTGTTCTGCTTCCTCATCTTCCATATGTATAACCTCTTCTTCAACCAATATCTGTTCCTATTCAACTAATTGATTATCCCATTCTTCAGATGATATATAAATGGTTTGATCATTTTCATGTTCTAATTCGATAATATTATTAGAAAATATCTCATAGTCTTCATCAAAACCTTCTGAATATGATATAGATTCGATTGGCAATGTATTTGTATTCTTATAAATCTCGTCATATTTTTGATTTTGTTTTGTTCAATAAGAATAATTAATCGATGCCCGAATTTAACTCATTAGAAAAACCTTTTCATTCTACAAAAAACATTAATTTTGTTAAATTAGTATTATAAAAACTCTATAAATAAAATATTATTTATTTACCTGAAGTTGATTTCATTGAATTGTATGTAAAAAATCCATTGAACTCCATAATCACTCAACAGAGGCAGCATTAATACAGATTCCAAATAATTGGACAGCAAGTGAACCTAATTCTCTAGTAGAACTAGTTGCAAATTCCCAAAATCCCAATATATTTTTTTCAAATTATTCATAAGTGGCAGGATCAAAAGGATATTTTCATTTTCTATAATCTTCTAATTCAAGAAGAATATAAATTGGTCGTCATCCAAACCAAGCTTTGTAATAATAAGTAATATATTGATCAAGATAGGTAAAATTAAGGTTTTCTGTATTGGCTACAAACTAATAATCATGAATATATAGATGTAAAAGGAATGACAAAAGTAATAAAGGTTGTTCCTATTATTTCCATCTTTGTTCTAATTGTGTAATTATATGACGAGAAAGATCCTGATCTGAGTATTCTTGCCATAATTGTAAGATACCTCCAAATGCTTGCAAAACTTCATAAAGTCGGACAGTATCAGATTGTAATTTGTTAAGTGCTCCACAATAAGAATGAAGTAATTCTTGAAGTTTTGCGATTGTTTGTCAAAAAGTATCATTAAGTAAGATTTTTGTCAGATCATGGGACAAGTAAAGTTCATCCAATAATATAGTTATTTGTTCATTTTCAATAGATAATTCATAGACAATAGTGAGATTTTAAATTTAAAATTAATTAGATAAATTTTTAGTTTTTTAATAATAACAATATTATATTACTCACCTATAATGCTTGCCAAGACTTGATTAAACTATTGAAATAATAGTAATATGAATTCCAATGTGTGTCACCAGGGCAGATTAAATTGATATACTTTGAATAAACTTGCATTTGAATATCTCTTAGTTTCGTAATAAAATAGGAATGTAATACATTATTGAAGTATAATATCATAATTATTACTTCCTTTGATGTATTTTTAAACTCGGCAGATTCTTTAAAGATTTCACCAAATGTCAAATTACATTGGTGATCAAAGCAAGGAAGAAAAATGATCTTAGGATATTTAAGTTGAAGATGTCATCTAAAAAAATAAATCAGAAATTAGTTTAATAATTTATCAAGATAATTAAAAAATTATTCTTACCTGGCACTAGCATATGCTAAAGCACTATCAGAAACAATAGCATTTAATTTAGCTCCAATATTATCTGCCTCTTTAATCAACTTTTCAATTTTTGGAACTATTTCAATTGTTTGTTCTCTTTCAATACTTATATCACTTGTTTGCTATATCAAAACTTCACCTGTTGATAATATAAACAATGCACCAAAAAGGTATTGTTTTATTATATTCTTCCAACTGTCAAAGGCCAAAGTAACTCTAATACTATCTTCTTTCAATTTTTGTTCTCTTGACATTGAAATGCTATTTGTTTCAGCTCTTAAAATCCAATTGGATAAAGCATCTCATTCAGGAAGAGTAAGATTTGGATTGAGAAATTCGAAAAATTCTAAAGTAGCTGGATTGTTTGTCCATTGGAATGCCTAGCCATTTGATATCATCATACAAAGCAAGAGTTTTTCAAACTTAGGTTTTTCTTTTGCCATAATATTTCTCACAATAAAGTTTCCCATTATATTGGATGATTTTGAACTTGATTTTTTTCGTGAAAAGGTAGAAGAAGAAATAGAGGAGTGTATGGTAGTTGTAGAAGTCGTAATCATAGAGGCATTATCACTTGTATGATTTTCATCTTCATCTGGTAATTTAAATAAAAGATTAGTATTTATCAATAAATTATGTTATTAAATTATTAATAATCTTTTTATTACAAATACTATTTTGTTTGTATCTTTTTGCTTGCTAAGATTTACTTTGAATTGTTTCTTCTTCATCATCAGTTTGGTAGCAATATAATGTTATTACTTCTTTCGACTCTAGCTCTTGATGAAAGTATTCACATTTCTTGAGGTGGTTATGGATAATATTTTTTTTATTTGTTATGGAATTTTTTAGAACTTTCTCGTGGCCAAGAGCTTTGTCACATGCATTGCAAATCGAAAAAGTATTGTGCTTATTCATCTTTTTTATACCGATTACAGTAATATTCTTAGTAAACCTATATTTTGCCACGTCACCTGAGTGTGGTCGTGACATTTTTTTTATTCAAACAGCGTGAATTTTTATGATATAACATTATTATTAGAAGTTACTGGAAGTCATTGGAAGCACTGGATATCTTCCAGTAGGTCAAAAATATCTGATTGGAAGAGTCCAGTGACAATACGTCATTGGAACATTTCTGTATTGCACAAATATTCCAATTGCTTCCAATAATCTTTCAGTTCTAATAATTATCACTGGAACATTCTATTGACAATACTGGTTCGCATAATATAATGCACAAAGCATATTGATATCATTATACTGTTATCAAAAATTATTTGGTGTTATACCAATATACATAAGAGATTTATAATTTGGTTAAGGTTCAAAGATATTATTTTTCAGTCATATCAATATCAAATACATCTTATTTGCCACTTCTATCAAGAAGCTGATCGTCTCCAGCTGATTTGAAGTTTAAGTAGGTGTAAAGTATAGCTATTACTTCACAATAAAAAATAACAAGCATGATCTATTATCTATATTAGGAATTTTTGTGATCTATAAAAACAGGTTGACATATAAAAATCAAAGTAAAAAATATTATCAGCTTTCCTTTAGAAAAGATAATGAAATAAAGTCTAAAGTACTAGCCCTCAGGAATACCTCAGATAATTTTATTCCTTTTTCCTCTCATGTTTGAAAAAAGATGTGTATTATGCTTCAAGCTCTAAAAGTCGCTTTTGAAATCTAACTCGCAATTGACTCTTTTTAGAACCTATCCAATCATATGGAATATAATATTCATCATAATATCTATTAGACACCATGCATCGATCTTGATATTTATTATACTTAGCAATTTCCTTAGTAAGACGAAACTCAAACTGTTGACGAGTTATAGGATTTTTTATTTTGCGAGGTATTATACCTAGAAATTTCTTATCCTCTGAGGTACCATCATTCAATAAATTATTCCAAGCAAGTTTTGCATTTGATGGTACACTTTCCCTAAATTGTTTCCAAGCATTTTGAATAATTCTCGCATATCCATCCTGAGATTTAGGTTTATTACATTCCTGATCCCAATGTTTTTGCATCAAGTCTTCTGACTTGATAATTTCGACCTTTCTTCTTCTAGCATAATGAAATTTCTTTGTTGATTTTACATTATCAATATGAATAAGCTTCATACAATCTAGACATATCACCACATTGGCCTTATGAATTCTAGATCTGTAGTAAACATGATCTATGAATTTACCCTTACCAAATTCTAGGAATAGAGCATGTACATGGTAGATACTTCTTTTCCACTCAGAGACCAGCTCTTGTAAAGGAACTCTGATCCGAATAGTTCATTACTTTAACATTTTGAGTGGTTGAATAACTGATAATGTATCATATTATTTTTCAGTCTCATAAAGATCATCAAAGTATCATTTATAATCATTAATACCACAATAATTTTGAATATATGAGTTAATATATTTCATATCATATCCCGGTCTATTATTAATGAGTTTTCACGATTTAGCTTTTTTATCAATAATAATAGAAATAGTGATACTTGACATATTTGGTTATATAGTATTTAATAATTATTGACCTATTTGATTTTTGGTTTGATGTATATATTTAAAACCAGATTCAATTTTTGTATATTCGAAATAAGTTATATCGTAAAGAATTATAATAATATATAAATCAAAAATCAGCTGAATATAATGAGACAAAAAAGCTTTTTACAGATTTAACGGATCTTAACTATAAACATGACCATAGAAAACATACATTTTATAAATACTGACTTGCATCTAATGGCCATGCTGATAAAAATGATACTGCGCTTTTAGATGTATATCAATCCGAAGAGATTCATTCTAAATATATAATTCAGGTGACAGGAAAAGATTATACAGTGATCGATCACCTTATCAAAGTTTATAGAATTTCTGATACTTATGAATATATTAATGAAAATCAATCCTTATACTTAATTATTGATATTGATACAAGACAAAAATCCAATTCATCTAATCCTCAACTTCCTTCTTTAGATAGTGAAAAAATTATCTGAGAAGATTTGATATCTTGAATTTTAGTTACTTATGCAGATGCATTAAGTCTTATTTCAGATTATATATCTTTCTTAAACTCTTTTGCATTAGCAAGTTCATCAAATACTACAGTTCTCATCAAAAGTAATGGGAATTTTGGATTGGGATTTTTAAAATTTTATTGTTCCACCATTTCTTGTGCAATACTTCTAATGTATTAAATAGTTTCTTGGGGATGGGTATACAACATGACACTGCATTTTTTTTCCAAGTTAAACTTAAAAATTTTGCTAGCTAGTACATCAAAATGAAGAAACCATCACTTGTTTGTCATCAGAGTATTTTTTGAGTATTATAGACAAATAGTATTCATACACCAGCATATTTGATTGAAATAACAGACATATTAAAAATCACTGTATACTATTATGTAGCTAAATTAAAAAAAATAAAAAAATTGACTCTCTTCCTTATTCTGGCAGATCAGTCAAATTATCACCTTGAAAAAAGAAAAGATTAGAAAATTTTATTAAAAAAGATCATGAAATTCCCACTAATAAACTCACAAAAAAACTTAATACTTCCTATTTAAATTTAAATATTTCAGAATAAACTATTATTAGAATACTGATAGAACTTGATTGATAATATATTTGATCAAAATCTGTACTATTATTAAATCCAGCTTGCCAAGAATGTCATATCAAATAGATCAAAAATTACTTGTATCAAAAATGGAGCCAGGTAGTTTTTTCAGATGAAATAATCTTTCAAATATTTCAAAATTCTATCAAAGTTTAATATAAAACTGATAAAGAGTTACCAGAATGCATTGTCATCAAGTATCCATTCAAGATTCATATGTGAGATGCATTTTCAAAATAAGAAAGAATTAGATTTCATATGTTCACAAATACTATAGATAGAGATCTATATTGACAAATTTTTTTTCAACATCTTATTGAAGATACATCAAGAATTATGGATCATGATTAGATTTTCCAACAAGATAATAATCCAAAATATATGGCTAGTAAAACACAAAATTTCTTTGAGAAATATGGTATAAAATTATTAAATTGATTATCATACTCTCCAGATCTCAATCCAATCAAGAATCTCTGGTCAATAATAAAGAAACAAGTGAAAAAAAGGATAAATAAAACACTTGCATAAGAAAAACAGGTAACTTGTAGTATGTTTAAAGAGTTTATTAAGTTCAAATAGAATAATCTTGAAATATCAGTATTTTTGAGGTTAGTAGATAGTATGTCAAATAGAATAGAAAAGATACTGATGAGAAATGAATGTATAATTAAGTACTAATTTTTCTATGGTAATTACTATAATAGTCTAGCATTTTTATTTTTTTGTTTCATATTATTATTATTTTTTTTTAGTAAACTATAAATAAATATATAATTCTCATTATTTTTGGTAAGAATTATAATAAATACAATTGACATATTATCTATTCTTATACTTAATTTATAAATTATAGTAAACTTAAGAATTTTATTAAAAAAGTTATTGAACTAGTTAAAAAATCTTATTCAAAATTCATTAATATTAGTCTTCTTAAGACATGCTTTAGTTTTCAACTTTTTGGATTAGCAAAAGAGAGATGCATAAAAAGATCTGTAATTTCTTTCATGAAAAATGAATTTTAAGAACTAGAAAATTATTTAGTTTAACTAAAATCAAATTATTTTGAAATCTAATCATGAATCTTTTCTTCTAAAAAGTTAATAGAAGAGAAATACAAATCTATCAATGATAAAAATATCTTGATTAATAGGACTAATTTAGTTATTACAAAATATAAGTGACTTTAGATTAGAAGAACTAAGAAGAAATTCAAATACAATCAATTAAAGAATATATTATATGCAATATTAAATATAAAAAAGATTAACTCTATAGATTTATTCAATATTTTATACTTAAGTATTATTACTAAAAATAATACAAGCCAAATTATAAGAACTCTAGTTTCAATAAGATATCAAATAAAGTTAAATTAAAAGTAAAATCTAGATTAAAATTAAATGAAAGAATCATTAAAGCTGTATTAAATTCATATTCACTTTCTAAATTATTTGGAAAAGTTATTAATATAAAAAAAATAAAAAATACTTCAGAAGTTTATTTCAATTCTTAAGTAATGAATCTAATATAACTTTAATCTATTTTCTTATGATAATAAAAAAATGAAAGATTTAAGAAGAAATATTGAGATCTTATCTAGAAGTAGAATGTGATTAACTATTATTATTTAAATTTTTTATCAAAAAATTCTTAGTAATAAATTACAAGAAAAAATTAATAAACTCAAATTATCAGAGCTTAAAATTTATAATTATTAAAATAAACAAAACTTATTTATAAATAAATAAGATATTATTATAATTCAAGTAGAGAGCTTTTCTCATATTAAATTCTCATCTCATCTTATTATAGTAGTTTTAGATAAAGTTAATATAATTTAATGCCAAATAAATAGCAGTTCAAATATATGAGAATCTGAAAATGTAATATGTAATATATTAAGATTAGCTTAACATGTTTTAGCTATGAATGCATTTACAAATGAAAGTATACTAATATTTCTTAAAACTTATTATAATAAAAATATTTGAATAATTAATAATAAATTTTAGTTTCTTATAGGTAAAATTATTGAATATCTTTCTAATTCAAATACTATAGCTAAAACTATATAAATAGAATTTGAGTATTTAAAGCAAGATAAATATGTAATATTTATTATAATAAATTTTAATATAACTTAAGTATTAGTAGAAAAAACTTCTAAATTATCTTTTAAAATTCATACTTATTATAGAGATATAGATAGAAAATAATAAAAAAATAACTTCTTAGATATTAATATTACTTGAGATGAACTTAATTATATAGTTTATATAAATATAATAGAAACTAATATTTCTTTCAAGAAATCTAATCACTTTGACATAGTTATAAGTAGAGATGGGAGCTGTAACTAGCTGCAACTCTGTCGCAATTCTCTGATTGGCTGCTGTAACTCTGTCGCAATTCTCTGATTGGCTGCCGCAAGCCACAATTAGTTGAGGAGTCATCTTTAGTTATAAGTATTATAAATATTAAAACTTTAGTTAATATAGAAGTATTTATTTAGATAATATTTAGAATTCATGATTGTAAAAAATATATACTTTTTCTTTATTATCAAAAAATTTTCAATGAATTTTCTCATTTATCAGGCTATGAAAATATTTATGCAGAACTTGTAATTATCTAACCTAATAATTTATCTATAATAATTAAAAAATATCATGAATAAAATATAGATAGTATTTCTTATAAACTTAATCAATTTTCTATTATAATCTTATTTATTGAAGATAAGTATTAAAAATATCTTTCAGTCAGAAATTTTATCAAGATTTTATATAATCTTATTACTAATACAAAGGCAAATTTCAAATTAATAAAAATGAATAAGAGTCAAGAAGTTATAGAAATTTATAAATAAATTTATAATAAATTAGAATTGAAGTATCAGTTATCAAGTATATAGATTTTGAAATAGTTATTATTTCTTAAAATCTTATTTTTAAGAAAGCTGAATTTCTTAAACTTAATTCAGAATATTTAGTTATAGATATTATAATACTTAAGCATTTTTATATATGAAATCTTTATAATAGAAATAATATGAATATTAAAAATTAAAATAAATTCTGTAATAAAAATTTTATAAAATATTTTAGCTTACCTAAATCTAGAAAATATTTCTTGTATCTATCTCATTTTTATAAGTAAAATTATAATAAAGATAGTGTAATAAAAGAATTAAAGACCAAAGATATCTCATAATAAGAAGATATATATTATAATATTAAAAATTATTTTGAGAATTTAATAGCAAAGAATTTACATAAAACTTATTTAGCAAATTATTAAAAAGTCATATAAAAGCTTTTACATTTACTTAATTTTATAGATATAGATAATAAATATATTCTCTTTGATAATCAGATAAAAATTATATTTGAAGTATCTCATAAAAAATTATAGAAATTTAAAATTAATCTTTATTATTCTTTAATTTTAAATCTTATATAAAAGAAATATCAGATCTTAATTTAGTTATAAAGATAATTAATATAATTATTAGTAATTAATATAATTATATTATAAAAAATAAGCAAGAATTGATAGGATCTAAAGAATAATAAATTTAAAAATATTTATATTAAATTAACTAAAAGTTATATAATAGATATAATTTTAATAATTTAGAAAAAGAAATTAAATAATCCTGAATATTATCTTATAACTCTAATTCTTCTATTATATAAACTAAAGATATTTAATGAGATTCAAGATCTTTTCAATTCTATATCTATTATTAATAGTACTATTTTAAAATATGCAAAGTATAAAGTATCTGATTTATCTAGTGATATAATTTATAAAAAAGCTTTATTCTTAGAAATACCAGCTCAAAATTATTATATTATTAAATATAGAAAGAATTCTTCTCAAGATATATATCATAATAATATTATTAACAAAGCTAGTATAACTAAAAAAAAGATATCTGAATTCTTAATTTCTTTATCTTTAAAGTTTCTTATCAAAGATAAATCTGATATAAATATTTTTATTCTTCTTTTATAATAAAAGTTCAAAATATCTCAAGAAAAGCTAAAATAATGAAGAGTCAAAATTGTCTTTGAAATATGAGATAATAATAATTACTAAAAAAAAGAATATAAGAATATGAATAAGACTGACTTCTTAAAATATAAATATAATTTTGAAACTAAAATGAAGATTTCAACTACTTTACATAAAAATGAATTAAAAAATTGATTTATAATACTTATTAAGTATATATAATTTTTCAAAATAATATAATCTAATTAAGTAAGATATTTTGAATAAGAGATTTTTATCATCTCTTACAATAAGTATGTAAAAAAATTCAAATCAAAAATTAATACTTTAATACTTAAAGCATACAAGAGAATTTTTATATTATATAATTTCAATTAAGATAAGTACTTCCAATATATAAGATAAGATAAATTAATTAATAATTATTTTTATATTATCTGATTTTGGTATTTTATAATAATTAATGCTGATTTAATAATATGTCAAGATTATTAAAAAAAATAATATATTAAAGCAGAATATTATAAGAAAAAAGATAAGAAAAAATTATATTTTAATATATTACCAAATAAATAATAATAATTCAATACTATATATTTTATTTTTTGATTAATATTTAAAAATATTAGTTATATGAAAAAGAGTTTTAGAATTAAAAATATAGAAAATTTTTGATAATATATCAAAGCAGAATATTATAAGAAAAAAGATAAGATAAATTTATACTTTGTTATATTATCAAGTAAAGATAATAATTTGATATTACATGTCTTATTCTTAGTAATCAAATAAATTATAAATAATAGATTACTAATTTGGTATTATGTATCTTATTCTTAGTAATCAAATATAATAACTATACTCTGCTATACTTTGCATCCAGAATCATTATACTTCTTCATGACAGAAAGTAATTTATTAATCAAATATGATAACTATGCTTTATTATACTTCACATTCAAAATTACTATACTCCTTCATGATAAAAAGCAATTTAATAATCAAATAAGAGGACATATATTTTGTGATCAATCCATTACTTGAATGATGAAGCAAATGTAAATTACATCACACTGACAAGTAAACTATAAATATCTCATCTATGATGAAGTAAATGCAAATTGATGAGCAAACTGTAAACATCTCATCTTTGATGAGGCAAATGCAAAACATATATCATATCTGAGATTATTATAGTCTAAGTCATTTTTAGTTTATATAAACTAAAAATGGCATATCTTTATAAAAAATTTTTTACTAATAGTAACTTTTTTGAATTATTATTTCTTAAATTTTACTATATAAAATTAATTAAAATTAATAAAATTTAGAACAATCTGCTTTATGTAAATTAAAGTTTTAATATTGCAAATTGATAACAATAATATTTAAAATGTATTTTCTTTTAAAAAAAATAATTTTATTTAGAAAAGTATTGTTTTATTTATTATTGAATTAAAGCATAATAAAAATAGTATATAAAAGTTTGATAGAAACAATTGTTTTGAGATGTATATATTTTTTTGCACCGGACCATACGAGTATTAACCAATTAAAAAAATTAAAAAGAACTCTGACGAATAAAGTTCACGTGTATATCAAATAATGATTTCTTACAATTAACGTCAATAATTCTTACTCAAAAATGACCGAAACGCCTATAACAAAGTTTCCGTACGAGGTGTGTTCAAAGTTTTTTTGTTGAAATCTAGACGTTTCTAAATTTATTCTTAAATAATCAAGCTTGAATCTTTGACGTGGCTCGACCCGGAACATTCTGTGAACCTAGAAGGTGTTTATTGCTATTGTGGACAGGATAAAGAATTGTAAATATAAGAAATTCATTTCATAAACTGTATTTATTTGTTACTTTAATGATTTCAATAACGTTTAGGGATGAACCAATGCTAGAATGTGAAAAATGTCGTCAACTATTTCATTCAAGTAAATTATAGATTTTTCGATTTCGTCTCTAATCGATTCTTTAGTTAAATCTATCGAGTAAATTAATTAATGCGTGAATAAATTTTATAAATAAATAACTAGGATGTGTTAATACTCTACCAAAACCTTTAATTGCTGGAGACACGTTCTACGAATTTCAATGTTCAATTTGCAGACAAGGTCCACAAAAATTTAAGCGACTACCGATGAGCTGGTGCGTGTGTCCATGCGATTTTCCTCAACTCTCAATGATAGAATTCAAATCATTGACACGTTATTAAACTATTATTAATAAACAAAGGGTAATAGTAGTTCAACTCTCCTTATACAACTTACTAAAAAGACATCCAGATCGAAAGTTTTTTCAATGGAAAGATGAAATTTGTAAATTCATTGAAGGATACTGGGACTATCTGGCTCCTTCGAAAACTAGTACGTACATTTGGATTTTGATCTTTTTGTATAACGTATTTTTTTAATTTTAACGTTCTTTAATCTATATCCACATTTTTAATCTAGAGTACAGTACGTGGAACAACACCGTCGCAAGTGTTTTATCTATTCACACAGAGTTTGTATCTGGGTCTAGCATGATGCATCAAACAGGTGTGATCACATTATTTGTTTATAAGTAAACCAAACGGAATTTGCTCTCTACTTATTAAAACAACAACAACAACAATAATAATAATAATTCATAATCTTATAGGCTGGTGGACTCTACGTGATAATGTACCACCCGAAAAAAGTAAATCCTACATTTTATGTCCGTTCATAAAGCAGCGGAAGTTTATTCGGAAAAGTTAATGTATTTATCGCATTTTAAAGAAGACAGCTCAAAATCAAAATCTGCTACCAAAAAACTCGACGTATCCATTTCTTCTAATTCATTAAAGAGGAAGCATGTACGTATATTGTATTAGACAAGCGGAAATAATAATTACATGTGATTCTAATATTTAAGGATATTTTTCATCAGACAGCCGACAAAGATGACTTTTACTCGTTCTCAGTACGAGATGTGAAACAAAAGGTAAGCATATTTCTAAACAAATCATCAATCATGCGCACCTCAATCAAGAAACTTGTTCGATTCGAATACATATATATTTTATTTTTCTCTTGCTGGATGATGGAGGATAGCGAGGGGTATCAACCACGTCTTCTGTAAAAACCACCGTAATCACCACAACATTAAATAATCAAATAATATCGGGTATGTTTCCATCATCAAACTTTATTCCTGGACGAGTAAATCCTGAAAAAATTCGAAAAGCTATTGACAAAAGCTTGGAGAAAATGAATCCTCAAAGTTTAGAATCTTGTGATCTAGAGAAAATTGTAGCGCGTTTGTATTATTACGCGAGAACAAATGATCGAAAAGAATTTCAAGATCATCAAAGTGATAATGACTACTTGATTGAGGTGTGTGAATCTAAGGAAAAGAAAAAATTGGTGATTACTAACTTTTTTTTGCATTTGCTAAATTTACTTAAATTTCCTTTCCAAGTTAGACATCGAAATCCCCACGCGAACATTTTTCGAAGGATCCTGGATTATCATTATCCTCACAAATTCAAAGCTCTTTTATCGACAATGGAACTACTTCTAATCTTGCTGCTGTTACCACTGTGGATGAAAAAGATTCGACACATGTAAAATCTGAGGATATTGATACAAACAAAGGACCACGATTACGACTAATATTCAAGTCGTCAGATAGCAATACAGTAAGTGAAATATATGATTCTAAATTTATTCATTGTACTCAGAATGCATATTAACCTAATAAATTTAATTCAAAGCACGATGATTCTCTTGTAAAAGAGATTCCCAATGTAATTGAGGATCCTGACAAGAGTGAAAAACCAAATAAAAAGAAACGTAAAAAGCAATCCAAAAATAAATTTGTCATGCTGGATGAGCGGGAGGAATGGGAATTGTTGCAGAGACTTGATAATTCGCGTACTCCGTTGTCACCTAAAACCGCGAGGTTTAGGAGAAAACTTCAATTAAGACGCGTAAGATGGCATTATTTCTCTGAAATAATTTTTCTTTTGTCTACTATAAGAGAATGATTGTACATGCATCTGATGTTTTTTTTTGCGAAATGAATAGTTAAAGCGTGGCTTGGGTCTGAAAATCTTTGATTTAGATGATGCAGTGACGCAGCATCTCAAATCAAATGCTGAGCTAGAACCGATCGCAACGACAGCATCAATTGATATAAAAAAGCAATCAAAGGTTGAAAATGATATTAAAGAAACAAAACTGGAAACTGTAAATCAAGTGAGAGATATAGAAGATAATAAGGTCTTTGAAGAGGTAATTAATTGATATTAGATGAGCTCTAAAATTTCCTATAGTAATAAGTTGAAAATAATCTGTAGAGAACCTAAATGACTCAATTGAATTTTCTCGGAAAATATCATCCTTGCAAAATTATGTTTTAAATATCAGCTCTCTCATACACCGTATGAAAATTCATTTGCATCACGACTATATGGTATCCCACGACTTGCAACAACCCTCACATCAAAAGAAATGTGGTCCAGTCCTTACCATGGCAGAAAATTACGACCTTACATCTACAGAGATTATGAAATGAAGCCTCCAAAATTAAAATTATTGGAAGAGATCGTTTCTAATGCACACAGGTAGACCTTCTTATAAGTATTTGAGCAAATTTCTCATTAAATTTGTTTAATTTATTGAACTTGTACATTGCAATATAGAGATGATAATGAATGGCAACCTCCGCCATCAAGCCCCATAGATTTCTGTTACTTTCAAAAAACTCATCTAAAACAAGTCAACGATTTACTGCAAAGATGCTTTTGGCCTGGAATTGATGGTAATTGGATTTTTTTACTATTTTCTCTTTGAAATTTATAATTACAACATCGATTTGATTCTTTATTGAAATTTTATTTTAGTTACTGAAAATTTATTATTTCCGGATTATAGCGTCGTTGCGTTGTATAAACGCTTGGTAATTGGCTGTGCGTTTATGACTCCGGAATCTTATATTACATATGTTGCCGTTGCGTCAGGTTGGCAAAAATCTGGCATAGGAAAGTGAGTATTATTATATAAGAAATCAAAGTCTTTCTAGTACATTAAATCTTAATAATGAATGCTTTTTTTAGATTTATGCTTTATCATATTATTCAGGTAGAACAAACTTTATAATTTTTCTTTTATTTATTCATGTACTAAACTTTTTATTACAAATAGAACAATAATGGTAAAGATATTACACTACATGTCTCTGCCAATAATCCTGCTATGGCAAGTATTTTTTATTTATTGAAACTTGGTCTTTTGAAACTTTTTAGTTATTGTGCCTAATTATTATTCCTATGCAGATTATTTATCAAAAATTAGGTTTCAAACCAGAGGAATTTATCGTCAATTTCTATGACAAGTATCTTCCACCGGGCAGTTTTGAATGCAAAAATGCCTTTTTTGTGAGATTACGACAATAATGATAATTGCAAAAACTTATAGGGAGGATGTGATCAAAGAAATTACACGCGTTTGCAATATAACATCTAGATTTTTACTTTGAAATTTACACAATAAAGAGGAAATAGATTTATGAAAATCAATGATTTTATATTAAGTTATTGCTCAATCTTCTAAATATTACACATTTTAAATATATTAAATCTTTTATAATATTTCCAAAATAAATAATATTAAATTTGCTATTGATGATGGTTGTGATCTGGATGACCAGCTCCGGCTGCTCTGATATGATCGCTATTTCAGAGGATGCATACTGACTAAACAATCACCCTCTGATAATTGGGTCAGTTGTTATTGCAAGAAAAATTGCGACCAAATTTGTAAGTATGGCGCAGGCCCTCAAAATACTTTAAAATGTAAAGGTTCTATAAATAAAAATATAATGATAAAAAAAATGCATTAAATAATTTTTAATAAGATAATTGGCTAAATTTCATGTGTGATAACGTATATTTAATAAAAATAATGATTGGCTCATAATTTAATTGATCAAAATCTTAAAAGTATCAGATTATGTGATTTTTTAAGAGGTAAACCAATTAAATTACAAGATCATAAATATAATTATATTTCATGTGATATTATAATAGTATAACATTATAAAGTATCATTATAAAAATTATAAAGTAAAATTTTGCAAGAAATATTTTTTATTAGAATAAAAAAGTAATTTTATAAATAAAATTTCAAAATACAAGCTATTTTTCAAAAATAAATATTTATTTTAAATTTTTTTTATTATATATTATCTTGTAATTTGATTGATTTACCTTTAAAAAATCACATAATCTAACACTTTTTTTGTCATGACTAGAATATTAATCTTTTAATACATTAAATAATACATATATTAAGAATTTTAGCAGTAATATAGTATTTAATATCTTTAGAATATCTATATTATATAATTATCAAAAAAAATAATTATAAAATTAATTATTATTTATATAATTTAGAAATTAATTAATCAAATTATAATATTATATATTATATAAAAAAGTTTAAAATTATAATGATAATTTTAAGATAAATAATAAATAATTTTATATTATAATAAAAATATATAATTTTTGAATAACTTATAATATTATTACTGAATTTATTAATTAAAATATATTTTGAATGAATTTTATTTATCAATATATCAAAACTCAAGATAAATTACTAGCAAAATATAATATATATGAAATATTTCTATAATATTTAAAAGATAAATTTTATATTACTGAAAATTATAAGAAAGATTAATATAAAATATAGAAGTTATGAATAAATAAATTTAAAAATAAAAAAAAAACTTAAAAATATTTTAAATATATAATTATTTTTTTATTATATCTTAATCTTTAAAATTAAATTTGATAGATTTATTTTTTATATTTATTATAAGTTAAAATAAAATTTATATTACTTAAAATTAATATTATATATATAAATATATCTAAATTTTACTTATTATAAGTATTATAGAAAATTTATTAAAGAACTCTTAATTAAATTTATAAAATATATGACTTAATCTAAATCATTTATATTTGTAATTTGTCTAATTATATAGAGTTAATAATAATACTTCTTTTATTTATCTTATTAAATAGAAAAGAAATAAATAAATTCAAAATATATATAAAAATTTCTTTTATAATTTTATAATTTGATAAGTATTTTTTTCTTTTAGATTTTTCATATTAAAGAAATAAATAATATTAATTATACTTATAATATTTTAAAAAGTAATTTTTTTCTTATATAAATATTATTTCTTTTGAAATATACTATATTTATCAAACTTACTAATTTCTATTTCTATTTATATATATTTATATAATAATTAAAATTAATTTTACAAGTAAAAATACTAATAAAAATTTTATTATAATAATATTAGTAAATATATCTCTTTTTTAATAATTATTTTATATAAAAATATATATAGATAATATTAAATATAAAAGCAGAAGCTTTTATAACTCTTGATTAATTATCAAATAAATAAAGAGTTTTTTTTAATAATATATATAATATATTAAAGAAAATAATAATAATTATAATATTAAAAATAGTCTAATTATTAATATAATAGTAATAATAAATTTATATATTAGAGAATTAATAAGTATTTATAATAATATTATAGAATTTAAATATATTATATTTTGAATTTTATTTTTTTTAATTAATTAATAATTTTTTAAAATTATTAAATAATAAGAAAGTAACTTAAAAAGTATAATATTAATAAAAATAAAAATAATTTTAATAATATTATATTAAATAATATTATAAAAGAAAGAAAAAAATAAAATTTTTTATTAAAATAAAAATTTTAGTATCTTTTTAAAAAGAAAATTTAATAATTTAAAAGAAAGAAAAATAAATAAATATTAAAATATATAAAGATTTTTATTAAATTATTTTTTTTAAATAATTTTAATAAATATAATTTATTTTAAAATATATAAATTAACTTTTAATAATATTTCATAAAATACAAATTTTAATAAATATAATTTAAAAATTATATAAATATATAATATATATATTTTTAAATTAATTTTTAAATAATCTAAATAGCTTTTTCAAAAAAATTATTAATAATTTAATTATATAAATATTTGAATAATATTTAGAAATTTTATATTTAATAAAAGAATTAATTTATAATTATTAAAAAAATTAATTAATATATATTTAAATTTATTTATATTTTGAATATAAAAAACTAAATTCAAATTAATTTTTATTATTTTTAAAAGTAAAATTAAATAATTATAAAAAAATATTATTATAAAATAAATTTTTAATTATAATTAAAAAAATTTTAGTTAAATAATTATATTAATATAACTAAACTAAATTATATCAACTAAATAATATTAACTTTAAGTTAATAGAAATAAAATTTATATTATATAATTTGATAAATACTTTCTATTATTCTAAAGATTTTAATTTAAATAATAAATTAATAAAGTTAAATTTTTGAAAATTATTATATATTTGAGTTTTATAATTTTAAAAATTTTTGTTTTATTAAAAGTTTTCAAATTTTAGCACTTAAATTTTAATTAAAATTAAAGTTAGCATTAATAATACTGATCAAAATTACAAATACTAGTCAAAGTTATTTAAATTTATCTAATTCTTACAAAATACTATCTGAAATTCTTCTATAAGATTTATATTTTCTTACTATAAAAATTATCTGTTTTATAGATAATTCTAATTTATAAGTATTCATATAGTAAAATACTCTTTAAGAATAATATCTTATTTAAATTAAAGAAATAGATTTAAGAATATTTGAAACTGTTTTTTTTAAGATTATCAAAAAAATAATCATAATATTTATATATATTTTTTTTTGCTTGTTTCCAAAAGTTTTTAATATAATTAAGTTCATAATAAAATTTTGAATAAAAAAAATTTCATATCTAGCTGATTTTACAATTTCTTAAAATAATAATTATTATTTATAAAGTTTAATTCTAGTAATATAATATAAATTATATAATAATTATTATTTTCAAATTAATCTTTTATATATACTTGATATATTTTTTATAATTTAGTAATATTATATTTTCTTTTATTTAAAATAACATATAAATCTTTAGCTATTTTATCTTTAAAAATTATTAATTAAGATTTTTCATTATATATTATAGTATTTTATATTTTTGATTAAGCATTATCTAGTATAAGATTCATTCATTTAGCTAATAAAGTATCTTTAATATATGAATTATAGTTAGTACTATTATCAAAAGCAAAGATTATAATATAATTTAGATGTATTATATTAAATATTAAAATTACTTTTTCTTTAAGTTATTTAGTAATATTCTTATTAGTTTAATAGTCATCTTAATTATTTTCAGAATATATAATTATATAAGCTTCTTCAGAAATTTGTTAATTCAAGAAAAGTAATAAATTTTCTATCTGTTTTGCAAAATTTAATTTTAATCATCTAATTATATCATATAAATAATTACTAATTATTAAACTAATATTAACAGATTTTGATCAAAGTAATTATTCATTATTTGAATTTCAAAAAGCTTTTCTTCTATCATTAAAAAAATTACTTAATTATAAGTAATAAGAATATGTAATTTTTTATACAATAATAATACTAGTCCAATTTGATTTGTTAAATCATCTAATTATTAAGATATATATGATTCAAAAGATTTTATATATTAAAGAAATACTAAAAAGTATTTAATTACATCTTCTTTTTTATAGCTATTATAATATAGTTCTTTTTAATATTTTTTCTATTTCTAGTCAAGAATATTAAGTTAATTATATACTGTGATCTTATAAATAATATGATCAGTCTTAATACTAATATTTAAAAAAAATTATCTTATATAAAAGTCTAGAATTTTTTAATATTTAACTCAAATTTATATATAAAAAGATATTAATTAACTTGATATTTTATATCTTTATTATTCAAACAGAATGAATTTTTAAATAATATTTATATTTAAAGATAATTATAATTTTTCTAGTTATGTTATATAATATATTAGAAAAATTCATATAAAAGATTCAAGATATATAGTAATGTTAATTGAAATAGAATTCATATAAAAAACTAATTCAAGATAAACAAGATTATTATATTAAAAACTTATTCTTTATTATGTGATTGTTATTAAAAATACAGAATAGAAATAGTATCTTTAAATAATAATTTAATGTTATATAGAATTAATAATATAATAAATAAATTAATAATAGATAATACTTATATGATAGTATCTCTAAAAGATGCTTATTAATGAATGAATAAAGAAATAAATGATTATAAATGAAATATATAATTATAGTAATATGCTAATTAAATTAGTAAAACAAAAGAAAAGAAAAATTCTATTAAGAAAACTATCTATAACTAAAATAGCTCAAGTATATTATATGACTTTATGAGATAATTTTTATAGTATAGTATCATGTATGGTACAGTATGTGATGTAATAATGATTTGTAAGAGAAAATTAAATTTGTTATAATAATAATAGTTTCTATTTCTATATATTATCTTATTTATAATTATATTAATCTAGTATATCATAATTCACAATTTAAAAATAATATAATTATCATATTAACTTTAATTTTCTTAAATTCTAATGTAACTAATCAGAAATATTATATAATATACTAAAAATAAATATTAGAAATATCAATTTTAATTTTTTATTCTAAAATATGAGTTGGTACAAAAAGATTTGTATCTTAGATAAATATTAATAAATTATTTTTTCAAAATAAAATTTTAATTCTGTCTTATTTAATTAAGTTATTAGAT
>CAJVPS010000067.1:0-41906 GCA_910591765.1 Ambispora leptoticha | reverse complement strand
AGATATTTAAAATTAAAGTTATTTATTTAAAATTATATAATAATATAATATCTAAAATTTGATTGACTAAAACTAATGATGTTATTGATGATATAATTATGACTAATTATAATATATATATTGCAATTACTAATAAAAATTGCAACTATTATAACTTAAATAAATAATTAAGTTATCTATCTTTACTTCAAATAGTCTTAAAAATACTTCATAAGTATAAATTATATATTAAATGAAAAAAATATAATATTATATAGCAGTATATAGAATATTTAGAATATTTTATCTTAATAGATAATATCTTAGTAGATTAAAGAAAGATTACTGCAATTAGAAATTGGCCAGTATTAACAAATATATTAGAACTTTACTTATTTTTAGATCTTATAAGTTACTATAGAAAGTTTGTGAAAGATTTTTTAACAATTACCTCATCTCTTACAGTACTTTTATATAAAGATAAAGATTATAAATAATTTACAATAGCACAATAAGCTTTTGAATAACTAAAGTAATATCTCATCTCAGCACTAATCTTATTATTATTTGATTCTAAATTACTATTTATAGTTATAATAGATACTTTAGATTTTATTATAAGAGTTATGTTAAGTCAAAATCAAGAAACTATGATTAATCTATAATATTTAAATTCAGAAAACTCTCATTTGTAAAACAAAACTATCCAGTTCATGAAAAAAAACTACTTGTAATAGTTTATATTATTAGACTCTGAAAGTTATATTTAGAAAGATAAAAGTTTATAGTAATCACAGATCATATCTCTTTAAAATATATAAAAATATAATATAATTTTTCTAAAAGATAGGCTTGTTAGTTAGAAACTTTTCAGATCAGTAACTTTGAAGTTAAATATAAATTTGACAAAGATAATATAGTAATAGATACACTCTTATATTAATCACATCTAGCAAATATTTCAATTATTATTATTAATCTAATAGAAAAAGAAGACTTGATAAAGAAGTATTAAGAAGATAAATATTTTGCAGAAATATATGAAGACTTGAAAAACTTCAATAATATAATATCCAAGTAATAGATCAAAATAAAGAATTTTAATTTAAAAAAAGAATTATTATATTTGAAAAATACTAATCACTTAGCTATATGTGATAATAAAATATTGAAAGCAAAGATTTTATTTAAATTTTATAATATTCTAATAGCAGAATATATTGAAATTAATAAAACTTATGCAGCTATCTCTTAATAATTTTATTGGTCAAAGATGAATAAAAGTATTTATAAATATATTATCAGTTATAAATCTTGTTAATGCAATAAAATTAGTAATCAATAACTCTTAGAATTACTATAGTTACTTGCCATTTCAAAATATAAATAGGAATATATTATCATAAATTTCATAGTTTAACTCTTAATTATCAAGTTTAAATATAATATAATAGTTATATTTATAGATAAATTATTAAAAAGAGTGTATTTTATATTAACTATAACAACAGTAACTGCATCTGATATTGCAAAAATATTCTTTAAAGATATCTTCAAACTATATGACTTATCTATAGTTATAATATCAGATAAGAATACAAAATTTATAAGTCACTTTTGAAAGTTTTTTTTAAATAACTTGAAATAAAATTAGTAATATTTATAGTTTTTCACTCTCAGACAGATAACCAAACAGAAAGATTAAATAAAATCTTGAAAAAAATATTAAGGATATATATTATCTATCAGCAGAATAAATAAGATAAAAATCTAGCTATAGCAGAATTTGCTTATAATAATAGTAAAAATACTTTAACAAATTATATATCTTTTGAATTAGATTATAAACAGATATCTCATATATCAATTAATATTTTGTTATAATAAAATAATATTATAGTATCTTAAAATTTCATAAAGTATTGGAATATCATGATAAAGATTACTAAAGATTTGCTACTTGAGACACAAGAAAGATAATGTAAATATATAAATTAATACAAAAGATTTGAAGAATTCAATCTTGAAGATAAAGTTCTTCTTTTTACTTGCAATATAGAATTTCTAGTTGATAAATAAAGAATAATCAAGAAATTTATATCAAAATTCATAAGTTTCTTTGATATTATCATAAAAATATCTTCTATTACCTACAAATTATAACTATTAATAAATATAAAATTACATTTAGAATTTTATATATTACTTTTAAAGAAGTATAATCCAGATAATAAATATAATAGATATTAATTATCATTAGTAATCATTATCTTAGATAATGAAAAAGAATATAAAGTTAAGAATATTCTTAATAAAAGAATTTATTATCACAAACTTTAATATTTTGTTAAATAATTTAGTTATTCTTTCTATAATACAACTTGAAAATCTCTTAATAACTTGAAAAATATTATGAAAAAGGTTAATATCTTTGAAAAATTATGTATCTGAATATAATAAGAACATTATACTTTAAGTAGAAGGATATATAATAATTTTAATTGAATTATCTTTCTTTTAAATTCATTTAGTTTTGATTTTTATTTTGCATTATCTGTATTACAGACTAGCTTTATATTATATTTTTAAGAAGATCAATTTTATACTGAATATACAAATAATTATTATGTATTTAATATATTAAATTTAATATATTATTATACAGATGATCATTATATATATCTATATTATTAATTTAGATAATTAATATTTTTTAATTAGATTTTTTTATAATAATTCTTTTCTCTTTTTATTTATTCTCATATATATTATTTATATTATTATTTATTACATTATTAATTATTGGATTATGATTAGTTACTCTTTAGAATATGAATTAAGTTAATTAATTATATTCAATATATATATATTTTAATTAAAAATTCATTATTAATTTATTCATACTTTATATTTATTTCTTTATTATAAATATAATCTGTCTATTCTGTATTTTTAACTTCAGATTTGAATATTTTTAAATAATAAAAATAATTATAAGTTATAAAATTAAAATTATTTATATCATATTTTATCTTATTTATAATTATTAACAAAATAATCTTATATTTACTTATAAAAAATATTTTTAAATAACTTTTTATAGCTTTTTAATTAGAATAATTCTCTAGTTCATTATTTTTAATATGTGATTTCACAAAATATTATTATATTAATATACTTTATAATCTTAAAATATATTATTTTCATCAGTTTAAAGAATATAATAACAAATTTTTATTAAATTTTTATTAAGTTATTAGTAAAAAATATAATTATTATTACTTTTCATATTAATTATATAATAAAGTTAAATATATTAATTTATATAAATTATTAAATTATTAAATAAAATATAAAAATTTTTTCTATATATAAAAGTTTTATTCTTATTAATTATTTTTATATTAAAATAAAAATAATAATTAATAATTTTATATATTATTTTTTAATTAAAATATAAATTTAATTAAAAAAAATTTATTATAACTTTATAATTAGAGTAATTTTTTAAAAAGTATTTAAAGAATCTGAAAAAATAATATATAAAATTATAAGTTATTAATTTTATTTTAATATAAAAATAATAAAAATTTAATAAAAAAAATTTTATATTTTTTATATTTTACTATATTTTATTTTGATAATTTAGTAATTTATTATAAATTAATATGTAAAATTATTTATTTAATTATAAAAATATAAAATATAAAAATTATAAGCTAAAAAATAAATTATAAAACAAAAAAATTTATATTTTTTTATTGTTATTATAATAAAAATTTTAAAATATTATATTAAAAATAAGTAATTAAAAGAAAATTAAGATATAAAATAAAAAAATAAATTAAAAATAAAAATAAGAAAAGTTTAAAATAAAAGAAAATTAATAAAATAAAACTCAAAAAATAATAATAATATAAATATAAATATAGAAATTATATTATTTTTTAATAATAATATTTTACTTTAATTTAATATTAAAACTATATTAAAAATTAAAATAATAAATTAAATATATTATTTTAAAATAATAAAAAATTAAATAATTATATAATGATGATCAAAAGTAATGACTCAGAGGCTAAATTTATTAATAAAATATAGTGAAAATTGAAATTTTCTTTCTATATTAAAATTTATAATTTTAATAAGAAATAATTTTTATTTTTATATTAAAATAAAGTTTATCAGTTATAATTTAACATATATTTTTTTCAGATTTTTTAGATTTTTTCTGAAAGAGTTATTCTAATTATAAAGTTAATACAAAAATTTTTACTAATTAAAAATAAAATTTAATTAATAAAAATTTTTGTACTAATTTTATACTTAGAATAACTCTTTTAGAAAAAATCTAAAAAATTTGAAAAAATATATTAAATTATAACTGATAAACTTTATTTTGATATAAAATAAAAATTATTTCTTAATAAAATTAGAAATTATAATATAGAGAGAAAATTTTAATTTTCACTATATTTTATTAATAAATTTAGTTTCTGAGTCATTACTTTTAATTATCACTATATAGTAATTATAAAGCAATTTAATTATATATTATAATTAATTTTTATAGTTATCAGAATATTAAATATATTGAATTTTAAATATAATAAGATTTTGAAATATTAATATTTTAATATATTAAAAGAGCTATTAATATTTATTATGAATAATAATACTTAAATTATATTTATTTATTAATATAAAAATAAATAAAATCTTATTATTATTAGATTTAGTTTAAAATTTTACTTGAAAATATAAAACTTTGCAAAAATTACTTGTTTTCTTTTTTAAAATATATAATTATATTATTTAATTAGAAGAAATAATAAGCTTGATTTATTTTACATTCAGAATATATTAAAAAAAAATGCTTAAAATCAAAAAAGATAAAAATTTATTTAACATCACTTTTATTTTTGTATTAAATCTGATTTATATAAATATGTATTAATTGCTGAATATTTTTCTAAAAATTTTTTCATATTATAATTTAAAATGTATATTTTTATATTCATATATATCTGAATTTGACAATTTGAAATTTAGGATGTTTAAATAAATTATTAAATAATAAGAAAAAAGAATATAGAAACTTAAAAGTATAATGATATTAATAAATATTATTTATAATTCAATTATTCGAAATAATACATATACTTTGATATATTACCTTTTGTGTATGTTAAATATAGGATATCAAATATTATCAATTTCATTAATAATAAACATAAATTATCAAATTTAAATTAGTTTTTAGATTATTATAAATATATCTCATTTAATAATTTTATTATGTAATTTTTTATTTTTTCATGTTCAAAAAATGCAATTTCCGATTCTTAAAAATACAAGAAATCTTTTATGAATAATAATTGAAAAAATTGCACTTTTGAATTTTTGGGCATTGTAACATATCATTCTGGGATCAAATGTAAAATATATTAAAAATGTCAGTAACTTTTGTCTCTTGTAGTATTAATTAATGGTGTGCTGAATATAAAAACGTTGACATGGTAAAATTTTGAGCAGTGTCCAGTAAATATTAGGAAACCACTTTTGTATTGTAATATTCTGTCAAGATCCGAATATGCATGACAGCACAAATGCATTTCGGGCCACTTGATATACATGTATTTTTTACACTAGCCTTTTTAAAAGAAGGCACATGTATATCATAAAAATTACTTTTGATCAGGACTGTATTTTTTTTTAATACTTATTTCATTCCAAGTATCGGATATAATATAAAATAAAATATTTTACACTGATTTTAGAAAAAATACAATGAGAATGTAAAAGTTCTCAAGGGCGTAATTTTATATCTATGCATCGAAGACAATTTTTTAACTAAGTTTATTTTGTGTTAGAGAGAAAATTTAGTTCTTATTCTAGACGCTTACATAAGGCTAAAACTCATTATTTTCTATAAAAGTTAATAGTATCATATGAAGTTTTTGCAGTTTTAAAAGTCATAAGACATAAATGAGTAGCATGAATATAAAATCAGCTATATATTCCTTTGCTCATCTGCAATTCACTTATAAGAACTTAATTTCACAATCTATACATTTGTAACATCAACCTTCACCACGTAATTTCATTCTTACATAAAAGAATTTGATATATTTGAGAAAATGAGTCAAGCAGCACAACAACAACCACCATTGCAAACTCAATACCAACGATTACCATTGCAACCCTCGCTCCCATATGTTAACATGGTGAAACGCATTTTGGATGGGACTACTTTCAACGACTATGCAACTATTGTTCCAAATCAAAATGGTACTTTGAGCATATTACTTGAATCTTATAATGAATAAATTTTTGATGTGACCCCATTTTCATTTCTACAATATCTTTTCATATAACGTTGTAAAGTGTTTTTGCTGGGCTTTTAAAAATAACCAATCTATGTATATTGCATTATACATTTTGAAACTAATTATACATTTTGAAACTAATTATACATTTTGAATTCTCATATAATGTATTTTTCGTTTACACTTTTTAAGTTTATTGTCAAGCAGCTTTGATTTTTGTTTTTAATTTTTCCCATAAATTTGTAAAATCGAATATGTATCAGAAGTATTATTATAGGTTGTTTAAGCCGAATATGCATGTAAATTTTATAAGTCTACAAGCTTCTACAATAAATGGGAATTTTTTGCTCTCTGGGTCCCACATCATAATGGTGTTTCAGATGGATTGAAACAAAAACAAAGTAATTTATACAAAAATATGCATTCGAAGGTCTTCAGCAAAAAGTAACGCACGATCAAAATATAATGAAATGCAAGGTAAATCCCCGAAAATTCTCCCCCTTTTTCAGTCAAAACCGTGGTGCAAAAAGTATATGTGAACTAATAAATCTAACCCCGAAACAAGCTACTCCCCATTTCAAACCGAATTTTTTTGCGAAAAAGATAATAGCTTATTTTCGTGAATTTACGGTAATTATTATATGATCCACTATATTTTTAAGTCATCTTTAATCTAAAGAAAAATTTAAAATGTAAGAACTATTTTATTGTAAGCTAAAAGTCTCTTTAATTTAAATCCAATCAATTAAAGAGATACATAACCCATGGGGAATTTAAAGTGCTAGAACTTTAATTACAAAATTAAAAAACTTTTATATTATATATGATTTATATAAACTTATATCGGACGTTCCGAGATAAAATATGTGGCCGAGTACAATATAATATTCTATCAGTAAATAAACCTTATAGAAATTAACTATTGATGATATGTAATGATTTAAATTGAAAATCATAACGAGCTATATACATATATGTTGTTTTTTGTTTTTTCTATATATATTTGTCGTATAATATTACTGCGATGCATGCCCGTGCATTGCATTTAGGAATTTTTGAATTCCTTCTTCTGATTCTTTACTCCGTATGACAACTATATGACTAGAATATTAATTAATATGTATCTTTAACGTGGAATATAATGATACCCGTGTAAATTTAAAAAAGTGTTAATTAAGGTTGCAACCCTCAGCCAGAGTTGCGGCAGGTATCTTTAGTGGTGGGCTGTTTAAATACCCGGGTTCTAGTACTCTAGGGATGGGTACTTTAGATTCTTGATAAGGCGCCTGTATTTTGACTTGCTCTTCAGGTTGGTAAAACAGAATAAATATATGTTTTGTCATATCATTATTGTAGGAAAATCCAAAATATTTTTACCATATGCAGAAGTGGAATAAAAGCCCGACTTTCCCTTTTAGTAGTGCTGTGGTATGACATTCCATATGGAATGTGTGGCAGTGTAAAAATCGCAATAATTTGGTATATACAATGAAAGCCTAGACCACAACCATTTTGCTTGATAAATAGCAAAAATTGCTCAAAACTTTATCTATTTCTATAAAAAGAAATTATCATATAGTGTTACATTTATTTATTTATTAAGATATAAAATCAACAAGTCTTTTCCCAAAAAACAAGAATCAACCACACCATCTGTAGAAAGAAGACGCATAACAATAGAACTTACAGAAATCAACAAAAGGATGTACTCGGAAGCTAACAGAATAATATCAAATTATCGATTTCTGCTAATTATTGTTTCAAATAACAAATTAATATTTGGCTTAGCTCGGGGAAAAAAGGGTTAGGAACGACATTTAAAAAAATTCTTTTGATCTCAAGTGCATATCCAAATGAGTCTTTCAATTTTGTTTGAAATTCTTAGCCTTTTGTGTAAGCGAATTCATTTTTAAAAGCTAGTTCCATCGTTTTTTAAGAATACCGCTTCCCGGTTTATATTTTTCCCATAAGCATAGTGACGTTTTTTTGTCGCTTATGTAACATAATTGGTTAATCGATTTTACTTGATCCCTTCCCAAATAAATTACCGGAACATCAAAAGAATTAGAATCTCCCTTTATTATATACAGTATATGTCACAAGTATAAAGATTGACAATATACAGTTGTCCCTATAATATCAACTCTTTGGTATCAATACCCCCATTTATTTCAAAAATTACGATAATGATTATTTGACTTTTTTAATTAGCACCATTTGGCTAAAAATGATCATTTTTTCCCGGTGCTAAATATTGATGATTTACGATATATATTGTTATTAACACTAATCGTATCCCTCATATATCAACAAAATGTCTGGCCCAGTATGATGATAACAGAGAGGGACGACTGCATTCAACAAGATCTCACATATTGTTAAACCTAAAGTTTTAAATCATGCGTGTAAAACTTGCCATTTCGACTAAATAGCTCCAATTTATAAAGTTTTTTGTTCAATTAGGGATTATCAGAGATCTATCTATAAATTTGGTATTATCTTTTGAAGAATGACTCTTTGGAATAGAGTTTTTCATTGATCCTTAGGCTCTATGGCTCTAATTATTATGGTTGGCTTAATTAAATCAGATATACAGTTTCATTCTTTCTAAGTATATACCGATTAAATGCATAATTCCATGATTCCTCTAAATGCATATATTTTTGGTTAATGTTTTATATGAGTTTAATATGCTTATTGTATATTTGCCTGTAAATGCATATTGTTCTAAGCCGGAAGCTCTGCATTTAGAGGAGTGTGACTTTTCTTTAAGTTCTGGTATTTTTTGATGCAAAGCAGAAGCAAACTCTTTTTCATCACATGATATCTGCATTATTGTGTAAAAACTTATTTTTGCTATTCATAAATTTTAGTTTAAATACATTTTTCCTTTCATATTTTAATAAAATATACGTTTATTCCTTTATTATGGTATCTCGAAATTTAAAAATTAATACAATCTCTTATTATATGCATCCGAAAATCTCAATGTTTCTCTTCTTTTATTCTATTTCTTTGCGAGATGATTGAAGCAGTAATTTTTTTACTAGGAACATAATGTCTATAGATAACATCCTCAAGAAGAATATTTTTAGTGATACAGATAATACATGTACAAATCAAGATTAATGCATAATTTTTGATCAACCCGGCAAAACAAGAAGTCAAAAATGCAAAAATACAAGAGACAGATGGCAAATCTAGTTTAGTGAACTCATTTAAAGGGTTGGAAAGGTAAATTTATACATAATTTTCTTTTATTAAAACTAATTATAACCCTCATTCCTAAAACATTAGACGAGAAATAAAATCGTCAAATTAAAATAAGGGTATAAACAGAATTAAAATGAAGGGCAATATTGAGAAAATCATTTTAATTTGGGATATACGTCGATACATTAATTGGGACAAATTGTGATTTGGGGTACAATATAACGATAATATTCAAATACGTATACAAACATACATGTCCTTCATTCAAAACACCAATATTTGCTACATGCATAATGATGTCATAAATTCCTTTACATGTACATCGATGACGATACTTGTAGAATTTTACTACATGTATGGGTTCCCGACCTACGTTATATCGAGACTTGACTGTAAATACAATTTGTAAGCATATTCTTTTACATATTTCTTTTTTAGTTTCAAAGATCCTATATTTAATTATTAAAATATATTTTCATTATTTTAATAGATTTATTTCGATCTAAAAGTTTCGGGACCGCCACATTTGCCAAAACTCTATTTCTAGCACACATTTTTCTATATACAATGAAATACAATTAAATGAATGGGTTTGAGCAATTGGAGAAACAATGCAAAAATTCTTTATTCGTTAAAATTTTATGTTGAATAAAATTTATTATTAGCCGGATTTCAATCCGTATATCAAGTTTTTAATTATATAAAAAGCTTCAGCCTTTTTGACGTTTTTTTGTTCTCATTTTCTATAATTTTAACACATTAAAAAAAACCAAATACAAAATTTGATATATTGTACATAAAATTCAATATAAATGCATACAATATTTAGCTATGGCTTAACCAAGTTTTATTTTATTTTGAACTTTTTAAACCAATGCAAAATTTCAAGGTCATACTATTTAACTTTACTAAACAATCGCTATTAAATCCTGATCCGTTTTGATGAGTATAATGACAAATGATAAATCGCAATAAGATAAATAACAAAGGTCTGATTAAATAAAGATACAGTACCAACCCTAAAAATAGACCTACATAATCAATTAGTAAATTTTGACCTACTGATACCTTTTTTAACCAATCCGAATCTGGTATTAGTTTTTTTTATCATATTTTATTGGATACTTATTTTAGGAGAATATTTTTGAAAGGCACTTTATGTGTTGTTGACGTACGTCAACTCCGCAGAATCCAGACTTTGCCTGTCAAATAAATTTTTTTACTTGTGCTTTATCTTTCTGATAAGCAATAAATTAAAATTATTTTTATATACATGTAAACATATATTTATTATGAGTTATTGTTCGCTAAATCAAGCGTTCTATTATTTGATATAATCGTTTTGACAAAGTAAAATGTAACAACAATAAGTGCTATATGCACATGTACTGGGAGGGGCTGTTTGAAAATGATTGAAAATCTTCATTTTCATTAGTTTAAGCAATTATTTTTCATATAAATGTACATGTAAACATATGTTTATTATGAGTTATTTGTTCGCTAAGTTAAGCATGATATAATGGTTCTGACAAAGTAAATATAACAATAAGTACTACATGCACATGGGGGCTGTTTGACAATGATTTAAAATATTTGAAAATCTTCATTTTCATTTGTTAAATCTATACGTACATGTAAATGTATATATACAGTTGTATCACATTATAAGAATCGGAGTTTAAAAAGAGCTGGTATATATTAAAATCACTTCTTAATATTATCACATGAAAAACGCAAAGAAAATGAAATACTAAATACGTAACTCAAGAATGTTACTAACGTTCCCTTATACAAACAGTGTAATTATATTGGGACATAATTTGGACAGTTGAAATATAGTAAGGAAATACAAGGAGGGGCAGGGCAATTTCAAAAAAAAAAAATTAAAGCCATTTAAAAATCGAAAATTTTTATTTAACTAAGATTTAACTTTTACTTGCGGAAATCTCATTCATATAACTCCTGTAGATCATGTATTGCGTCACCACGGAAAGTAACGACCGATTTGCGCGTGTGACAACATATATTATTGACCCCAAAGTTTTGTTTATTTTATTTTTGCTAAATTTGTTAAATGAAAATATGACACCCTATTGTACTCAGTTGACAAGGGTAAATAGTAATTTTTATTGAAGTTATGAGTGCCAAGCAAGCTGTAAGAAAAATGTGACATAATCCGATGATAATATAATGTTTTCTTGCCAAATATAAAAAGAATAGGAAAAACGAAAATTGATCACGATCTGGGAAACCATAAAAATGCGCATTTAAAAGAAGTTAAAAAGATAACCTGAGCCATTTCACGACATTGGAAATAAACAACCGTGCAAAAGCTTACCTCAAGATTCTCTAAGATAATTTTGTCACTTTTCATAATAAAACATGTTTCACGAATTTGAGAAAACATGATGTTTCAAATAAAATAACACTGCTCCACACTGGAAAAGAAGTCACAAAATAGAGAAAATCAACGATTAGCGTGTTCTCAAGATCCTAATTTCATAAAAGTCATTGGACAACAATATTCTAAAATGTAAAAGCTTCCCAAGGATCGTGAAAAATCTCAGGATTACTCTAAGCATAATCAAAACTCAAGGTATTAGTTTTGAGGAGGTTGTAAGTTCAATGCCTGGAGAAATCAAAGCGATGGTAAATCTATCTGAAGGGCTAATTGTGTTAATTAGTGGTAAAAAAAGATAGTAATAAAATAAATTTCGGTATATATCTGAAATTTCATTTTAAAAAAAATGGCGTTGCTTTTTTAATTGGTCATATATCAAGTAGCTCGAGTGAATCGGTATGGTTACGGCCATGCATTTTTTAGCGAGACGAATCGACCATTTAGGACGAAAAATCTCGATGTAGAATCGATTCGAGCGAAAATACTACATTTGACCAGATGAGTAGAAATGTTTTCACTCGATTAGATCGATTCATTTTGATAAAAAAAGGAAAAACTGTGAATTAATTTTATAAGCTGATATTCGTGGTTATACCATTAATATAAAATAACATTGATTAATCGATATTTTTACATTTATTGGTATTTTTTTTTTTGAATAACGAATAGATGTTTTATATAAAATTCTAGTACCCAGGATCAGCCAGCCCACCAGTTGACGAACCATCGCAAAATATTTGCTGAAACCCTTCAAATGAAAAAAAGCATGTCCGGGTAAACAGTCTTAAACGTGCAGTTTTCTGGTATCATTTAAAAATTAAATTGTAGCGCAGTTCTGGATAATTTTAACTCATACGAAGCTGTATTAGGTTCGTGGTTCGTTGATTACTAACACGTGATTCTCTAATATCGGGATTTTTAACCTCGGTTTACAATGTATACCGCACCGATATATTAGGCCAAAACATTTACATGTACAAGCGGATTGACTGTATTTACAACACATATGAACACTTATCCAAAGCCGATTTAAAATTTTTATATAATAACGAATAATTAAAAAATCAAGTTTTGTGGATATTATTAATAATAAAAGGCGTATCTTTGTGTTCGGAAAATTTAGAACATCACGCTGAGTAACTATAAATTGCGATATTTAACTTTAAAAATTTTACATAAAATGAAAATTTCATTTTTTCATTACCATTCATTATGATGCAAAGGTCATAATAATGGACCTGGATTGAACACCGACTAAAGTTTAAACTTTAATATTTATGAAATTAAATCTGATAATTCAATAAGTATTATATGAAATGAATTTTATGTAAAACTTATTATTTTATTTTATTAAATTTGCTGTCATCCTGCGAAAGTATAAAATTTACATTTGAATTTATTTTTAATATCTTAAACCGAATATACAATAAAAAGGTTGTGATTTTTATACTTAATTTTAGTTACAAATGAGAAAGAATAAAGAAATCATCATAAATTTTGGTTAAAGCATTATTAATTAGGGGCTTGCATTAGCATATGTTCTTGCAATTAATATATTGATATCTCTCACAAATCAAGAGCAAAAGTGCAATATTTGCATGTAAAAAGAGAAATACGGCTTATTTAGAGATATATTTCTGTATATTCTGTTACTCAAAAGTCTTTATACATTCAGGGCTCGATTGACGTTTAATTGGTAAACAGATTTCAAGACATCGCTAAAACATGATTTAATTATAGTAACTGTAAATTCGGTTGTGTTAAAGTTAATAAATGAATAAAACAAAATAGTTGGGCTTATGATCGTTGTATTTACTAGCAGTTTAATAGTAATTAATAATTGAATACCAATTTTCCGTTGACCGAGCATATTATAAATCATATAAGATTGGAACTCCGGTTTGGTGCGTTTTCTTTTCGTACCTTCGCTTTTGGTACAACTGCAAATTTTAAGGAGAATCTATGCCCCAAGTCAAAATCCTAACCAAATATAAACAATCTTCCAGCACTAACCCATATCCTTTCTCTAGTTCTGGTCATACTTCAATATTAATTTTACTTCAAGTACTTAAAGGGAATAATGACTCTAGCCCCTTATAATTTTTTTTAGTCAGTTGCGCATTTGTTTATACAGATATTTATTAGATATTTAAACATTGTGTATTTGCCTTTTCAAGTTAATTTAGAAAAATTTTTCCTCATGATAATGATCAAATCGATTGGAAATGTACTTTTTCATTCATCTACTTCCTTTTAATGATGATACACGTAACAAAGAGAGAAAAATCATAAAGATTAAAAAGAAAATGGAGAAATAAGAAAAATCTTGTTTTCTTTATTGCTTTAGATAGAAATGTTACACAATTAACTTTTTCTTTTTGATCTAAATTTTATTGTTATTGATTTTTTTTTATTAATCAGTTAATATTCTTTCATTGTTTGTTTTCCAAATTAATAAATATATATGTGGTATTCATGGTCCGTTGCAAATGGGCGCTATATAGTATATCTTTATAAACAATATTTATTATGACCCATGAGTTTGATATATAAAGGGTGGGGGTTCCATTGCAGTGTTCCGCTGTATAAACTATATAAAATAACCATAAAATAGTACTTGGCGAATAATTTCTTTAACTTCTCGTCACTAATTAAGCGGCCACACTCAAAACCATTTTTTACACCAAATCTCGACAAAACACACGCATTACATAAACTCTCTATCGATTATTGGCTTTTGTCGGGAAGTTAGGTTGTCGGGAAGTCGGGAAGTTGGGTTGTCGGGAAGTTGGATTGTTGGGAAGTTGGGTTGTCGGAATGCTGGGTTTCGGGAAGTTGGATTGTCGGGATGTTGAATTGTCGGGATGAATATTAGATTTACAATTTTACATTCGATTTTCTCACGCGACATATTTTTGAGAGATATAATAACGTTTCAAAAATGGCTTCCATAGAGGTTATTGCATGTCTTATTTACGGTTCTACGTCACCAATCATACGTCAGCAAAATGTTAGAATTGTATTATCTCGTACAATTTGTAACAAGGCTCGCTTGCACTTATGTACATGTACTATCGTTATCAAATTCGATAAAATTCCATATCTGCGATTGTGTAACGTTAGCTGAAATCTTGTTCTATATTCTCAGATGCATCAGATGAATGGTTTCATCCGGCGACCAATTAAAAGAGAATGGTAACTTCAAATGAGGCATTTGAATTTAATAGAATGGACCGAAGTTAACAATTTTATGGATTCATGATTCGAACAAACATCTACGTGTACTGGAATGCCACGAGATCCTTATAATAAATAGGCTAACATGAATACCATAATTAATGTTATATTAAAGCTCTTAAATGGAATTAAACGTTCAAATTACGAGAGGATGCGTATTGCTCATATTATAGAAAATAAGAGGAGGAAAATGACAACGTAGGGAATAACCTGATGTCAAAGGGTCTACGTTTCGATTAACTTTCTAGTAATCCAAATTGGCACATTTTTTATGAGATTATCTTACACCATATAATTATTATATGGTTTAATTTCGAGACTTTATCCTGTATCTGTTTTATGATTTATATATTCGTATTCGAGTGACTCTGTTCAATTTTTTCTATACGTGTGTTCAAATTTATACGATTAAGACACGAGAAAAACATACATCAATTCGACAAACGGCTTCGAAAGCTTAGATTTTTCTATCGAATGAGAACATCTATAACAATAACTTTTTGATTTGATACGAACAAATCAAAAAGAGTTACATGATGAATCTTAACGTTCGTTTTCTTTATTCTTTTACTTGTTCTTCGTCATTATATTAGAATCTTTTTATATTTTATTTATTAAATAAAATTATTTTCTTTTTTATAAAATTTGCGAGTTATACAAGAAAGTAATATGAGAATATCAAATAGATCAAAACTGAAGTTTCGTTGTTTAATATTTGTTTCTGTGAAGACATAAACGAAATTCACATACAAGAGAATAAGTCGAACTTTTTTGCATCAGGTCGCAAAAACTAGCTTGATTCTAATGGACGATGCCATTTTTATTCTCGAGTACAAGGAAGTCCTCTATTTTCTTTTGACACGTATTAGATAGTGTAATTGTAATTTTGTTGCACAAAAAGTCCACAGACAGAATCTTTATTGTTTATGTACAGCAGCTCATCCAGGAAACGAAGCACAGAAAAAAGCGCGAGATACAAACATCTTGCCATTGAGGTAATATGTACGACAAGAGGTAGCTCCTTAGTAAGAGGATTAACCAATTTAACATTTTTTTGAAGTTATTTAAAAAAAGAACAATTGAACTTTTTAGGATTTTTTGCATTCTGTTAAGTTCGATAAGTTAAAGCATTGAAGATAAGTATAAAGGTCTCATAGTTCTCCTTGCACCATGTATAGAATATTTTTCACAAATTAAAGTCTTCATATTAGCAATAGCAACTGTTTTATTAAAGATGCGAGAAAAGACGCGCCCGAATATACACATCCTGCGAGAAGAAGGCTATTCGACGCGAGAGATTATCGTTTCAGAGCAGGTGTACTTGCCTTGGCTCTACGAATTTGCAAGAAAAGAAGACCAAGGACCTTTAATGATCTAGAAAACTGTTCGTCTATGCCTTCTAAATTCCGGTTTGAAAGATATGCTGTACAGGTTTTTAATGACTGAACCGTGTTATATTGCCGTAGAGATCAAAGTTAAACTTAAATCTGATCTTAGGATCGACATTTCTGTAAGACTGTAAGAGCGTACGGCGGATATTCCGAAAAAACGGTTTATCCTCAATCAAACGCAAAAAGCCGATGCTAAAAACGCTCCGAAAACCTCGACTTGCTTGGCAAAAAAATCTGAAGTAAATTTCAGTTTTTTGAGTCAGACAGCTGTAGGCATTATTCGATGAACAACTAAATTACCCTCATATTATCCCTATGAAGCTTTGTGTAAGTGCAATAATGGTTATGAATGCCTAAATCTAAAGCCGACATATTAAAAGAGCTTTTATTAGGATCATTGTTGCGAAAGGGCTGGATAAAGAATAAATCTTTTATCAGTAGGACAATGACACAAAACATGTTATCGATGAAAGCACAAGAATGGTTCCTTTCTTGATTGACCGGCTCAGTTCCCGCACTAAACCTCACCGAAATTTTTGAAATGAGGTTGACCAATGGTCATGGTAACTTCCTGTGCACATTCAAGTAAAGACGATTTTCGGGCGAAGCGCTAGTTCGGTGGAATGATATCGAAGCAGACTTTTGTGAACATTTGATTACTTTGATGTAAGAAAAGTTAAATGATGTGATAAAAAGCAAAGGTCAATTATACAAAATGTTGTTATTATTTTTTTAGTTTGAGAATTATTTAATAAAAGAACCATACCTTCAAATATTGTCCTCAAAATCGAACAGTCTACGTGGAAGCTAAAAAAATTTTAAAAATGTTGATTGATTGTTTTAAAAAATGCTAACATCAGATAATCATATTAAGAATATACGCAGTTTATTTCTTGTCGTTATATTTCCTCAATGGTGAGATATCTCGCCATTTTTTTCTGTGTTCCGTCTTGATTTGCGCATGTTCCGCTAGTTCGATATTGCGGTAATATACATGCATAATCTCAAAATTATATTGTTGGCAATTATTATTTCGAGGTTACTGAAATGTTATTTTTTCAATTCTATCACATAATCTTAGCTAAGGGAATTTTGTTGACCAAAGGGTAAAATCGATTTGATTGAAAAAGATAATCTTGTATAAAAACCATTTATGCACCGTTGCATGAAATCTACGTCACAATGTTAGATCACAGCCCACGTGGTATAACACCGATCTTGCGTCGAATTACAATATAAAATCAACTCGTCGCGGAATAGAGCAGAGCATAATTTTCACAATCAAATTAATTAGATAATAATATTTCTTGTAATAAATCCTTATCTTTCTTTAATAAAATACGCATTCCTTTATCTTGTTGTACATGTTAATTGAATAGTTCACGGAGAACTACAAAAGTCTTAACCTCGTAAATTATAACCGAAGTATTATGATTAAGAATGATCTTCTAAGGTAGAAACTAGCGACTCCTTAAAGAAGAAACTGGTTAGTCAATTTGACAAGAGATTGGAGTGATCGACTTTATAACGGGCACGTTAGTAGAATCGTGGAAAGTACTCGAAGAGTCTCGTGATCGTACAGTCTCGGTTAATTCCCAGGAACGAGGTCCGCCAGGTAACGCCGCAATTAGCGTTAAATATTCGAATTTCTATCTCAAATTATATTTTCGATTCCCCAAATTCTATTTTGAATTCTATCCAAATTTATATTAAAGCTCTATTGATCACATAATAATATGGAACATTGGAACATCATGATAAAGACTGCCAAAGATTTGATATTAGAAGCTCAAGAAAGACAATCAAAATACACAAATCAACACAGAAGATTTGAAGAATAATTAATTGAGAACTCTTAAAATATGTAACATGTATAAAAACTATTATTGTTAAAAGTAAAGGATAACAATTGCGTACTGTCAATTAACCTTTCCAAGTGACTATTATCCAAAAAATCTCTAATAAACTCTACTCAGAATCGCACACGATTCCTGCTTCTGTGTTAAATAACGTTATATTGTTTGTTGGTCAGGACCTTTAGGTCCAGAAAAAGGCGTCATCAGATAGAGAGTTGATTTTTGCTGACACCTCTGAAACCGAAGCACAAATTAAAGCTCCGATAAACTGAAGTTAATTGCGGGAGCAATCCCCCTCGATAAACCGAATTTTTTAAAATTTTTACTAATAGCACCGACCACTTCGGTTTAACGAGGTTTAACTGTATCTCGAAAAGCAACTGCTTTGATTTAGAACTGAGATAAATAAGAAAATCACGTTGAATCATAATACAAACTACTTCGTTTTAAACAACGATATCCGTAGATAATCGGCGCAGGCATCGAAATTACGATCATACAGATTAGATACTCTTCCAACTCTATAATTAAATCCATCCGCGTAACACTAGAATAAGATGTTTAAAATTCCTAAAGCTTTCTATGTATAATTTCAGAAAGATTAGTACAATTGGTATAAAACTATAAAATCGCTAAATTACATTGTAAAGCAGGTATAAAAATAATAGCCGAATAAATGACATTGTGCATGTACAGTACATGTATTTTAAAGATCTGCACATGGGAGTTTATAGTGACATGTATGTGCATTGTATAAATACATGCAGTTCCGTATTTTTTTCTCATAAAAATTTTTTCGTTCTACATTTTAATTGTTGTACGTCATATCTGTATGTGTATATCGATACGAAAACTTGAAAAAAAATTTTTTCTGCATCAACATATGGGGCAAGAGCCATAGAAACGTTATAAATTTGTACATCATTTCTATTGCACTCGAGCAAATAGGCGTAATATTTTTGTTATCGCTACATTTTATGTCATTCAATAGTTTCCTTTCTATCACGATAAAGGTCTTTAAGGCAAAATCAGAGTCCATAAAAATAGCTTTAAAAAGAAGAAGAATAATAAGTTATACTTTCTTATAGAGATAGTAAAATTATAAAAAGCTAATTAAACCAGAGTCAAATTTTTAAATTGAAAAATCAATCTTTCACATAATTTCCATTTTTTTTGAAAAAAGAATTTGGTAGTTATTATTGACATCACATTATTCAGATCAAACAGAATGAATCCACAATTACAACTACACCTACAACCACGCCCACAACCACAACCACAATTGCAACCACCACAACTGGTACATGTAAATATTATCGATGGAAACACTTTTGATGTCCATAAGACTATTTTTCCAAATCAAAACGACACTCTAACCATATTACTTGAATCTTATAGTAGATGAACTCTGCTCTTATCCGTTGATCTTTTGTTGTGTTCTATGCTCTACTCTACCTTTTAAATTCTATATTTGTTGTTCATATAAGGTTTACTTCACCCTTTAAATCTTTATCGTAGCAATACTATTATGCTGTATATATTCTACTTTTGAAATTCGCAATTTTATTCTTATAAAGAGATACATACGACTATATCTCATTACATAATTTTCGGTTGCATTTTAAAAGATCACATTTTAGGTATCATCAAAACTCAATTATTTTTGTATTCTTATAAATATGAGTTATATGATCATTATAAAATATACATATTAGTCTAAATCTTTGTAGAAGGAACAGGTTCTAAAGATATATTTTATTAACATTCGTCAGGGAAGGCTTATTAAACTTATTGGTAAAGATATCATACTGGTTATTGCCAGTTTCCATTAATTAATTCTTTATTAGTTTAATACTTGGGAAAAGAATCCATATTTTTCCTATCTTTCATTAGTATCATAAACTTAGATAATGGAAATTAATTTTTTATCTTATTGATAAGCTTATTCAATACAGTTTGCTAAATCAAAGCCATGAATTTAATGCATAATGTTACTTTGTCAATTAAGAGCATCAGAAAATTCAAATCTTTTAGAATTGCTATTGTTCTCTTATTGATGACATCAATCATATATCATATCGATATCAAATATTCTAATAACGTTCAAAAGATCTCCATCCATAAGTGCGAGATAAAATCATGACATCGTCAAAATCACATGAGACAGGTTCACACTTTTGTATAAAAAACCAGCCTGAACAATATTATTAAATATTTATTACGAGAAAATTAATATTCACAATTTTATTCCGAATCACAGGATGATGTTAATTTGGTATATGAACATGTAATTTAGGTGTACATGTATTGCATATTGTCCTCCGGAAAAAATTCGAAGAAAACCGGAATTTAGAAAGTATTTTTCCGAGCATATGATTTTCATAGGGTCAAAGCCAAAATCAATGTGTAACGGAAAAATCTACCTCGTGAAATTTTAATCGAAATGGTTTAATATTTCATTTCTTGCGATTTGATTGGTTTTAACCCATAAAAATCACATGCTCGGCACAAATCTCCTAAAATGTCATTCCACGACAAATATATAATTAGCCCATACAGTCTGAATATAAATTAACTAATTTTTTAATAGCAATATGCAATTAGACAATTGATTTTACAGAATTTTATTTGGTGGATACTGTTTATTGCATAATAAATGAATTTTTTATGCTTACAGATGGCATGCTCGTCTGCTGTTTTTATATAGGGGTTTTTCATGTTGTTTAACATTCTGAGAAACCAATCAATATCCTGTGTTTGCGAAGCATTTTTCGGTAGTGGAGGTCTTACTTGTAATATCCTATTATGGATATTTCGTGATTTGCCCTCAGTGATACACAAAAGGTCTTCCATTATTGCATAATCTACATGTCTTCACAAAAATATCCTTTTATTACTCTAAATATCGATTTCTTTGTTAGTAAGTCTTTGAGAAAAATGAAATTGACGCATGTAATGATGATTCGATAAAGGTGCAACGAGTCGTTTCTTTGAATCCGCCATTGTCTTTATTTGAGTTAACAGTTTCTACTAAACATTGCTCAAAATTAAAGTTTTATAAAATAAACTGTAAAATGCTTTTTAATAGATGATGTATATTATTAATATGTGCACATTATAACAATACATACGTTGATCATGTCACAGATGAAATGTATATAGGAATTTAGTTTGTGACATGGCTGGGAAGAATAATCGTTCTATGTGTGTGTTCCAAGAGAGAATGCAAGTGAATAAGATGATTTGGGCGTGAGAATTGGGAATTAAAGAATTTCGTGTTAGATAAGTTATTTCAGGCAGAAGAGGAAGGGGTTATGTGTTATATTAACTATTCTAATTCCAAATGATGCTTTTTTTTTTTAGCTAAAAGCCTTAAATTAAATCAATCAATCAGTTGATGATTTTCCTTTTCTGGATTAAAGGAACAAATACGATGTCTTTTCTGGCGGAAAGAATCTAACCAATTCGATTCGATTATTATGACAAATATACTGCCTTTATCAAGGGTTTTACAAGTATTTTATTACTTGGAGAAAATTATACACAATTTTATCTCTTTGGAGAAGAATCGTACGCAATTTACTTCTGTGCGAAAACTGTTTTCAATTTATTGCTGTGAACAAAATTTTGAGTAATTTATTTCTTTTTTTATTGATTGCCAAGAGTTATTCTTTATAAACATTTTCGTTAGCTTTATCTATTTATGCTACTTTAAGTCTATTAACGATGACACATAATTTTTTAACGTCGATGAAAATAAAATAAATAAAACAATAAAATAGACAAAAGAATTATGCTGAAAGTTATGTTGCAAATTATGCGCTTGATTGTGCTGAAAAAGGCATAATGACCGAAAGACATGCTGACAAAATGCATAATATTACGTGACCGATTGTGCTAAAAACGTGCTGTGTTGTTACACGATCGATGTGCGCTGAAAAATATAACATTACATTACACAAATCTACATGTATATATGGGGAAAAAACTTTTTCTACACGTTCTGTATTTATATGGGGTTTGTGCGTATGTGCTTACTTATATTAAACTTTTTTTGCCATGTGTCAACTATTTGTTCACTAAACATATTTAAATAACAATGCTATAGAAATTCTTTATCCCATAAAAATTTGTGGTACAATGTTATCACAAGGAGGCTATTGTACAATCGACAATGTATTGTATGATCATTAAAGTTTCAAAAATCTAATCCATAAATTATTTAACAAGTTTACATATCAATCTTTCTAGATTAAAATTTATATATATAGATATATGAAGTAATAGAACTTAACGTTATTGTCGATTTTACGTATTATTTATACACAAATTCTGTCTTGCATTAGAAAATATTCAAAATTTTATAAAGGGTATGTAATAAACATTATTATCATCTTCCTCTTAAAATGTCCATTTCCCCAATCATATTATCAAATTCGTAGTCTTTTAATCAAGTACACTACTGTAATTAAATTTATTAATAAGAAATGTGTCATTACCGACAAATTCTAATTGCAACTTTAAAATAAATTAGTTGATTCCATAGAGGAGAGCCTAAACTACAAGTATATAAAGATTTTTTGCTTGCATACCACATTAGGGAACCAAATGATCTACATGTACATGTATAATAGTTAGGATTTTTTATTGGATAAAATCGAACATATTACGGGGTATAAAGATTGAACTATTTATAGTTTATTTCCTTTAAGTAAACTTTTGGCAGTTTGAGTACTTTTCATTAACAATAATCTTGAGATTTGCGTAAGTGTGCTATCTTTTCATTTGGTGCTTTTTATTTGGATTATTTATATTCTAACATTATGTTGGCATATTTGATAGCTGTATGTTTTTTTAACAAGTTTCTATAGTGATAACAAATAATAATATATACAACGTTTTATTACTTTTAATCTATTTACTCAAAGAAATTAGAAAACTTAGCTACATAACGCTAAATTCATATTATTTATGTATAATTTGCAAATGACAGAATCAAATTTGCTTAATTAAAGCAAGAGTTATGTATTATCGTTATAAGATTAGATGGATTAAATAAATTTCTTCAATAAATCACTTTTCATGTTTAAACTTTATTTACAAAGTCATGTATCAATTACAACATACTTCACATAGAAAAGTTTCAATCCCTAAACAACAAAAAACCAACAACAATTAAAGATTCAACAACAACAGCAAATTCAGAAAACTAACTTCCTTTACTTCAACTTTTTCAACAACAGACTGCCATTCACCAACCTTAATAATCTGCTGTATATATTAAACCAAACGATTCGTATCTTTATATAAATCTTCTAGAGGGTATATGTCTATACAATTTTTGCTTTAGATCCTATTAGATTTTCGTTAAACCGAAGTTTTGACGCAAAATATAGTTTTATGTTTATCGCATAGATAGTCAAAAGTTTTATCGATCTCATTATTAATTTATCATTTCAAACAATGATTGGTTTGAAATATGCGTGAATTTGCAAATAAAAACTTAATTATGTTTTGCGAGTTTTTTATTATAAAGGACCTATTCAACTCTAAATCGTTTAATAAACAAAATGTGGATTCATATCGATGTCGTTTATCCCTTAATTTCTGGAAAAACAGACGACATAACGATAATAAATAAAATACTAATTGAGCCTTATTTAAAATTGATGCTGTAAATAGATCTACACTACCCGGACAAAAGTCTTGCAAAAAATTTTAATTACGCAAAATTACACATAATAATTAAATCTCAAATTTTAATATAACTTTGTTTTGGTTTTGAAAAAACGCATATATAATTTTCGTGTTGTTTGTAAACACACATCAGAATATATAAATAAATCTGCAAGCACTTCTAACCTTTATTGATGTTAAAATGTATCCTTTAACTGAAAGTCAATGTGGTGAAATTATTGGCCTTTACAAAAATAAGCAATCAGTACCAAAAATTAGTAGAATGCTCAAAGTTCATAGAACAACTGTCACTCATACCATTGATAAGTACCTTAACAGAGTTGACCTTGTAACTTGTCCCCAATCTGGCTGTCCAAAATTATGACTAACAGAAGTCAAAAAATTCTAAAGACTATTGTTAAAGATAATAACAAGAAATCAGCTGAAGAAATTAAAAAAATTTTTGTTGAAAAAACTAATAATGAAGTTTCTACAAAAACAATTATGAGAAATTTGCACAAAATGCAAATTTTTTCTCATATATCAGCTTGCAAACCTCTCTTAAATGATCAGCAAAGAGAACAACACCTGGTATGATATACTGAAAGATGAGATTGGACTGTTTAAAAATGGTGATCTGTCATATTGAGTGATGAAAGCAGATTCACAATATTTAAAAATGATGATCCAGGTCATGTTTGAAGAACTCCTGGTACCAGATTTAATATTGAAAATTTGGTCTCCCAACAGTAAAATTTGGAAATGGTGGATTAATGATGTGGGGGTGCTTTTCTGATAAAGGATTGGGGCCATTAGTAAAAGTAGATGGTAAAATGAATAGATTTAACTATATACAAATACTTGAAAAGCATTTATTACCTCTGATAAAGAAAGAATTTAATTGCGAAGGATATTGATTTCAAGATGATAATGCTCTGGTCCATACTGCTAAAGATGTTAAGAAATGGATTTTAATGAACAAAATCAAAGTCTTGCCAGATTGGCCAAGTCAGTCTCCTGACTTGAATCCAATTAAGCATTTATGGTCAGAGCTGGAAAGAAGAATAAGAAGCAAACCACAGGCAATAACAAATATTGCAGAATTAGAGATAGCACTACAAGAAGAATGGGGGTAAGATTTCACAAAGTCAAGTAATGGCTTTGATAGAAAGTATATCACGGAGAATAGAAGCTGTTATTTCAAGCAATGGATGGTCAACAAAATACTAATTTATATATATTTACTTCATTGGTTAAAGTATTATCTGTTAAAATTTGAGATGTAATTATTATGTGTAATTTTGTGTAATTAAAATTTTTTGATGTGCAAGACTTTTGTCCGGGTAGTGTATATATAAATTTGTAATAAAATATTCTCTTCCTAAATATTTGATATTATCTAAGAGAAGCTAATCTTTTAATAATTTATTAAAACTGTGAAACTGTAAATATTAAGGATAAATTAATTGGTCATTAAAACAATTTTTTGAAAATAACAATGTTGATTCGTTTGTCTCTCTCTTTTCCCTGTTGATTGCAAAATCAAATAAGAAAATTCATGAAATAGGATTGGATGATATTTTAAATAAATAGCTTAATCGACTTGTTTTTTAAAAAAATCATCTAATAAGTTTCTTGTTAGGTTAGCTGGAAAGGACAGTATTGAAAGGTAACAATAATTCATTCACAATTATAATTTTGAACAATCAAAAAAAAAATAATTAGGGTAAGTTATTGTATAAATCAAAACTCTATGAATATGAAAGTAGGTTAATGGAAAAGCAAATAATAAAATTTTAATTTTGAGATATTATCTTCTAGGTACATATTTATGATATACTGTAATTAGATGTCTCTTAAGCTGTTTATTTAAAATCCATTTCGACAAAAATTTGCTCTACTATATCTTTAATCTTGAATTTGAAAAAGTGATTAGATGTAATATCCAAAATGAGTGATGGGGAAAATACGCGTATAGTCGAACACTATACATATACATACTATACGCACTGTATGTACATGTACATGTATTATATCGATATGTATAAAAATGGGACTTTCCCGATTTTACTATGTCTGTGTCCATCTCTTAAAAATGACTATGAATTATATAAAAATTTAAAAAATTTTGTGAGTTATGAAATAAAATTTATTTCATAAACAGCAAATTTATTATAGAAGTTTCGCCATCTGCTCTATTGATCTCAAGTTTGGTAAATCTACAAGAATGGCATATACCGATACATGTGGCGTCATTGATCCTTGTATCAATCAGTGCCAATAATAAATCTCGCATTTTAACTAAAGATAAAATTTTATTCTAAACAAAATTCGTTAACCAATAACGCATGAAATCATTTCATATAACTCGTGTTTAATGACCAAATCATATGAAAACAAAAAAATCGGATAATTTAGGAAGATTCTAATAACGATAAATTTATTCTGTACATGTATTTTGTGAATGTCACATTGTTAAAGTATGAATTCAATGTTTCACAACGCATACTAATACATGTACATATTATTTAAATAAAAAGGCGTTCAAAACTCAACTTTGGGTAAAAAAAAAACATAATAAAATGAGAAGTACTATATTCATTGCTCTCACTGTATATATTGGCTCGGTAATTACCAATGAAAAAAACGTCGAACATCAAATACGACTTTAACGCTGATCTGCTTTTCATGTACTAAAACTTTCGTTTTAAATAATCGATGTAGTTAATTTTCAATAAAATAAAAAATTATCAACAATCAAATTATCAACAATCACGGACCTTACCGCATCATGTGATTCCTGTTATTATTGACACAGATGGTGACAACGACGATTTCTTTGCGATTCTTTACGCGCTCAAATCTAAAAATCTTGATGTACGCGGCGTTACTTACCACGGAAATGGATGGTCCCATGCAGGTATGAACTTATTATGTATGCTATGCTGAACTATCCCCATAGCATTCACTTCCCATGTATATTAATGAGATATGATAGCATATTAATAATTGTGAAATAATATTTGTTGATAGCTTCGGTCCAAAACATTGTTGATATCATCGACGATATTTATTCTGGAAAGAACATTCCCGTAATACTTGGCACTGACTATAGCCTCTACGAGTCTGACAGAAACCCCAATACTTTAGGTACCCCAGGCTGTACTTACCAGAAATCGGTGCCGGAAGGTGCAGCAGGCGGAAGACGCGATTCCGATTTGCTATACGGTCTCAATCGAAAACTCAGGTTATCAAAGCGGATATGGTATGACGCTATTAAAGATTTTAATATTACCCAGGACTTTGCTGACCTCATAGACTCTACGATTGAAGCAACCGGCAAGAAACCCACAATAATAGCCATGGGTACAGCTACCAACATCGCTATGCTTTTACGTGCTTTCCCAACGTACAACACAAAAATCGAACGAATTGTTTGGATGGCCGGCGCTTTAGATGTCGCTGGAAATGTGTTTACCGTGCCAAATAATACTCGTGCAGAATATAATGTATATCTTGATTGCGTTGCTGCCCAAGAATTACTTGACTCCGATCTGAAAATCACTTTGATACCCCTTGATTTTACAAATAAAACACCGTTTAATCCTGCTTTCTTTGACAAACTCTCAACGCTCACAAGTTTCTACGGGAAGTTTGCGTATCAACTTTTAAAAATGATTCGCGCGACATGGCTTGGTGGTGAACTTGAATTCTATAATGGTTATTTTCTCTGGGATGCTAAAGCTGTTGGTTTTGTCAAAAATATTGGTGTCGCAAAGGTTGTGTCAAACCGCACATTAGCCATTACCTGTACGGAAGACAAGAATTACAATGGTCAGTTTGTAGCGTCTCAAGTATTGACCAAAGCAGATCTTGAAATTGCCACTGAGCCTATTGTTAGCGACCTTGTCGAAGATTCTCCATTCTTCCAAGATTTCATTGATGTACTCGAATATTAGTATGAAGTACATTTTATATTTATTAGTAGCAAAAAGATCATAGTTCTCTGTTATTTATACTTATAGCATTGAGACCAATTGATCAACACGTGACGTGATGGTTATTTCTTTTATGCATTTTTTTAAATGTCAATAGGTTAGGTAACCCAAAAGTCAAGAATAAGAAAAATCGATTTCATAATATTTACAGATTAAATTCTGCATTTACTTAGTCAAGAAGTTTATTGTATTTATACAATCCAGCTTATTGATGAGTTAGAAGTTATATATTATATAAAAATGATGAAGTTGAAAGAGAAGTCTCATTGAAACGGGTGGTACGAAATCCTACATAACGATAACGATAAGCCCGAATGATCAAAATCCGAATGAACAGCATCCCGAATGATCGAAATCTTGAATCCCGAAATCATGATAATTTTAGTATTTTTTGGATACATGTAATATACTTTCAGGATTTTGATGATTCGGGATGCCGTTCATTATAATCCTAACTATGATAATCTGGCTTGTGTAATATGTTTCAATGCGGTAACGGTCGAAATCCCGAAGAACACAATTCCGAACGTTCGTAGGCCCAAATCATCGGAGTCTTGTGAATCCGGAATTCCTCATGTACAGTAAAAATGAATGTATAAATACTAAAATAGATGGTGTTTCATTAATTAGTTGGATTTTAGACTGATAATGAATTTATGAGCACAATAATTTTTGGTAGACAATACTTTATTATTGTTAATAAATACGTGTATAAAATCCTAAAACAAACATACCCGATACTTAGGCGTACAATAATCATTTTTTTATCATTATGTAAATTCGTGGTCATGTGTGCATGAGTTTATGCATAGAAGTACGACAATGATTACCAAAAGGGAAATACATGTAAATGATCACCCCCATCTAATTCTTAAAACCCCACCCATTCCCCACAACGACACGCATCACATTATAAATCTTAATTAGATAATGTATGTATGGGGGTTTATTATGCAAGGCGGTTTGTGCGTTTCATATACAATGCTTATCTCTTTAATACAATACATCATATGCAACGTATCTAAATGGTTTGGTTTGTTCTTGAAAAAATTTTTTTATTATTATAACTTCGTGCAGTGATAATTCTCTTTAGAAATCAATTTTGCTCTTTATGTTCCTGCCCTATGGATTCCTCATTATCCTATCCATTCGTGTCAAATTATTTTATTTTTTCTAATTTCCTGATTTATTGTAATCGACATATATCAGCTTTGCATGAATGTGATTTACACGCTCATTTTTGTATACTCATTCAATAATTGCTGCAAAAGACTTTCGCTATTGCCTAAAAGTAAATGTTATAGCAAAAATGGACATTTACTTATTTTCCTCCGAAGTTTTGATTGGACAATGAAAAATCAATCATTAATTGGATAAATGAAAATATAAAAAATATAGAAACCTATGCATAAACCTAATTTTGGTATATTAAATAAAAAATGCTCAGAAGAAAATCTTTACATTTTAACCTTGTTCACTGACTCTAACCTTAACCCTAATCCTAACTTTTATAAACAAACTTTAATATTACGTGTTTTGATTTTGTCCAATCAGCGGCAAAATGTTCCATTGTCCAATAAAAACTTCGGGGGAAAATTAAATGTTTTGTTTGCTCAATCTGGGAATAATATTCACATGTCAAGTACATGTAAATGTAATGTGCAGAATATTCAGCCAAGAAAAAAATAGTAATTGGTGCTATTACTTGAGAAATACTAATTGCAAACAGCCTTCAAGTACACATACTACGCTATCCAAGATTCTATAATATGATATTGTATATTTAACATGCTAACTCTTTTTTATTAATTGAAAACATCATTCCTATCGTTATGTTAATTATATAAGGCACACTAACTCTTTACAATTTTTCAAATAAATCTTACGATTATACAATTAATTCGTTTTTTAACAAAAATGAACCAACAAAATCAACAGCCACATTTCAACATGATCAACATGACACAAAACATCATTAATGGAACTACAAATATTTTTAGTGATCAGTCTACTACACCGGATGTCAACTGCAACAATATTTCAAAAGTACTCGTGGATTCCTATAGATAAATAATCCTGAATTAAAACTTCTCTTCATTATTCTATCCATATTTTGCAATAACTACTTGCATCATCGAATCTGTCTGCATGTATTATCAATAATTTCGTTTATTCATTTGAACATTTATTCACGTCACAATAATTTCATTATACATATCTAAACATTTTTGCCACAATAATATTGATCCATTTAAAATCCTAAGCCACATTTACTATTTGAGTTACCATAAAAATAAATCCAAGTCACATGATTTAGACAACGTATGCCTACAATCAGTATATTTTATTTACATTAAAATGCATATATACATCTATCTATATAGTCAAGTTCTCATTTTTGATAATTGAGAGTGGAATTTAAATATCTTTATTTTATTCGGCATTTTTTATTATCGCAAATTTCTTTGTTTACATACAGTAATCATAATCTATAATTTATGTCATATTACAAAATATATGAAGAAATTTTTATATTTACACTATTTAAATAAAAAACATGTAAGCTTTAATAGTAGGTAAATAGAATGTAAGTTAGTATTGTAACTATGGGTTGTGAAACGCCCTTCATCTTATATAACTTAAAATTTTTAATTCACATAGTTGTTAGGATATGGAAACGTAGGTCGTGAAATTTTTGTTATTTTGCATAAAAATAAATCAAATCATCTAGTTTCAATAAAATTTTTTTAAAAATTGGCAAGAAGGAAAGGAATTGTACGTCTAAATTATCAATCGTATAGTTAGGTCTCTTAAGATCTTTATGATAAATATTGTCTTTTTCCGGAGGAATGAAGTCTAATGGTCAAAAATCAGTAAATTCAGTCGGAGAACAAAATGAATCTAGTGATTCGCTTGGTTAATTTTGTTCAAAGTGATTTAAGTTCAGTTCTGGCGTTAATTTAAGATTTTGGGTATTAAATTCAATACCAACAAGGTATCCAGTTGAGTTTCTAACGAAACTGTTGAAATTGAAAATGTCAACTAAATTTTGATGATCTACTTGTGCCCGATCTTTATTATTGTTGTCGCAATTCTCGAGGAAATCTTCCCAAATAAAACACTTGGTTCGTCGTTCTTTTCGTTGTTTGAATTAACTTGAAATTGAAAAGCTGTTCCAATTCTTGAGAAGTTACATAATTTTCATCGAGAATTTGCGACGTAGGAAGAGTCAATAATTAATGACTCTTCATTTGCAGTTAAAGGTATGGTTTGATCTGGTGTAGATTTCTTTCTTGACTTCATTGGATATACACGCCATCTTTTGGATTCGTTTATTTTAGGCACTTTCGGAAACAATGAATCATGATTTTTCTTTGCCAATTTGGCAATCTTTTTGTATTCATCTTTGACAAAAGGTGATTCCTATTCCCAGACTTGCAAAGAATTGAAGAAATCAGCAGCGCTGGGTGTTTGTATCCATTGGCTAAAGCTGACTTTACAAAAGCTCTAAAATAAAGGATGGATATAGCTTTTTGCCGAAAATATTGTCAGCTCTACCCTATGAGAAAAGTCCCCCGGAATTTTATCGAATTGATACTTAATACCCGAAACCATAAGGAATTGTTTCGGAGCCAAGAAGGAATTGATACTGACTGTGATTTTAGACTTTTAGATTTTTTTTAAAAAGAGGGAATTATTACGGAACCGATACCAAATACGGAATTCTTTCGGAATTTAAGACTGACTTTTTACGGAACCAGTAAATTTTCGGAATATGTACCGGAATTTATACTTAATATGAATCAATTCGCAATGCAATACGGAATTTTACGCAATTTCTATAGAATTAAAACCAATACCGAATATAATCACAATGCAGAAGGAGTTTTCACAGAACCTATTACTGGATATATAATTGATTCTGACATTATGAAATAATATACTCGGAATACAAAGATAGAACTTAAATTTGTTCTCAGGACCCATAATAAATGGGGTAAATTATAATTTTTTACAGATTAGCGGCGGAAATTAAGATCGATGGCGGAAAATACTACTTTCGATTATATCATTTTTATCCATAATAAATTTTTCTCAAGTCTGCCAAATAGACAAATTACGTCATTTATGCCTTCTCAACTTTTGCTGAGTTTCACATTGGCGTAAACAATTCAATCAGAATATGATTAGTAACAATTTTTATTGGAATGTAGAATCACGATAAGTACACTGTTATGCTAATCATTTTCTGTGTGAAAAATTATTACGCGTGTCATAAACGCGTTTTTGTATTCCAAAACAATTTGATAAATATATAAATAGAGAAAAACACGATTTTTACTTTTCATTCTTTCAAAATTCTTTCAAATTATCTGTCAAGATTCAAACTATTAGGTTCAACCATGTCTCTTTTTGATATTGAAACAAATGTTAGTTCACCGCAGGCTTCTGCTTCTCAAAACACTTTGATACAAAAACCAAAATAGGACTCTAATGGAAAATGATTGACAAAGGCAATATCGCACAATATACTAATGTTGACCGAAAAATTGTCCTTGCGCTAAAAGTATTTATATTTTAACTATATTTCTTTCATAGGAAAATTCTAATATATATCTTTATTAATAGGATTTTATGAAACCCTTCTAAGATCTAGTGAATATTGATCAAAGGCCAGGGCATCTTTAATTCCTGAGAATATTAAGCAAAGTTGGTATGAAATGGCTGCAAAGTATTTTCTGTATTTTGATCATTGTGCTGGATACTGGCCTTTTGAAGAAGTATTATGCCAGTATATGGGAGACAGAGGTAATTTTAATTTTATATTTTGTTTAAATATTTGCTATTTTCTAAGCTTATTTTTTCAATAGCATATTACAAGAGACATTGTACAGCCCAAGAAGGAAGATTTTGCGTGCTATCAGGAAGAAAAAGCAAAAATGAAAGGCCAAGTATTCGAAAAAAGATATAATATTCCAAAAATCTTCCAAATAAAGTTATTGAAGTGCAACCATTAGCTGAAGACAATACAAAAGACAATGATAATGGTGTTCAGGGTAATTATACTATTTTTATCTATGTAATTAATTTCATTACTGTTAACATGATTTTAGAAATAACTATATTAATAACGATTTTTATCAAGTTGTCACTGATGAAATTGACAAAGAAATAGCTTGTCCGCAAGCTTTAAAAAAGCGCAATACCAAAAATCTTCCCAAAAAACATAATCTGAGTAGGCACATGATGGTATAAATGAATTGACATTATAATTGATCTAATTGTGCATTCTCATTTACTAATAGGAGAATTGAAAAAAGCAAAAAACATTAATGGTAGTAATACTCATCCAAAAGTTAAATATAAAAATTTTCATTATATATCTTTTATAAAAAAAATTTTTATTAATAATAACTTTTTTGCTATATAAAATTTGATAAAATTAATATAAAAATTACATAGTAAATAATTCAATTACTAAACTTTGAATCTTAATATCTTTATAACTATTGATTCAATTTTTATGAAATTTAGAATATATATTTATCAAATATAGGGCAATCTGCATGTGTAGTTTGAAGTTTTAATATTGCAAATTAATAGCAATAATACTTAAATTATCTTTTTTTAAAAAAAATAATTTTATTTTAGTTTTTTTAGTAAAGGAATATTTTATTTATTAAAAAATTAAAGTATAATAGAATAATTAAAATAATATAAAAGTGAATTTAGATCATTTTTTATTAATATAAAAAATTTATAAAGATTAGTTAAAATTTGAATGATTTTTATTAGAAGTAATTATTAATTTTCATATTAGTGTATCAATCTTTTTGCAATGGCCCATACAATATAATATTCCAAATATATAGTAAAAAAATTCCGAATATTAACCCAAGTTATTTCATAAATTGTGAAAAAAAATTCCAAATGTCAACCCGGAACCACTCCATAAATTGTGAAAAAATTCGAATATTAACCCAGAATTACCATAAACCGTGAAAAAATGCCGAATATTGACTCGGAATTATTCCATAAATTGTGAAAAAAATTCCGAATAATAACCCGGAATTATTCATAAATTGTGAAAAAATTCCGAATAATTATGATACGGAATGTGGAAAAAATTCCGTATTTGCTACGGAATTAATTTAGGGCCATTCCGTCACATCAAATTCCGGAAATATTAGTTAAAAATTCCGTAGTTTTTTTTCATAGGGCTAGTACTGATGGGAAAGGAGGTCTAAACATTAGAATGGTATCACTACTGGCAATCTTTGCTTTCGAATCACTTGAATTAATAATTAATGAAGACAATTGGGCGAGTAGAAATGCTAGAGTCATCAATTTTGTTGATTGAACTTTTTGAGATTTTTTACTTGAGTCTATCCGTTACCTGAATTCTTGATGAGGATGAAGATGTAAATTGCCACCACTCGTATTTATGCACATTTCGAGCGTCGATCTTATTTTGATTTCTTAATCGCCTGATTCTGAATAGAATCCTGTTACATGTATGTCGATATAACTCATGTTACACATTGATCGTAAAGCAGAGTAATCTTTTTATATACTATTTGCTATTCTATAGATCTAGACTACAGATCTTATAGAGAAGAATGTACAAATATGGATGAGTTTACAAAAGAGGTATGGCTTCAAGTTAAAATAAGAATTAATTATTACAAAATGTCAATAGTTATAAGTAAGATAGTAATAAAAATAAGAGGAATTTTACATGCAACACTAAATATGGATGTAATAAGAATTTTGTAAGGATTTCTTTGGGTCAAAAGGCAATGCACGATATGTTTGTATGTGATTTGTTGCTACATTCATGTTCTTGGAGATGCCATAAGAAATATTTGAGAGAATTCAGGTGATTAGAGAGGCAACATAAATATTGATTCCACTAGATAGGAATTTTATATGAATTTTCGAAGCAAAGCAATTATTCTAATAATTTCCATATTAAGGGCACAGAGGTTGACATTGGAATCACGAGGTTTTTATAGATCATGGGTTGGTTTCAGAAAATCGTTAATCATGGGAGTTTTATGTTGTAACGGCAACAGTACTTGCATACAGGTACACGGTTTACTCGGTAGATTTCCATTAGAGAGATAACAGCGTTTAAGTCAATTAATATCATATATATTAACATTAATACAAAGTTTCATTTAAATGTAATTTGCACTAGTTGAAACAGAATATTGTTCTAATGATATTTAATAGCCCCTTTTTTTGCTTTATTTTATAATCAATTTGTCGAATTTCTTGCAAGTCCTCATTTTCTTCGATTTTTGGTATTTTGTCCTCATATTGTCGATTTTCTTGCAAGTCTTCATTTCCTTCGATTTTTGATGTTTCATTATCAATTTGTCGTTCTTCTTGCAAGTTTTCATTAAGTTCGATTTCGTGAGATATACATGTACTAATATCGAGATCTGTTTTTTTATCAGCAAAGAAAATAATGATGAAAATAATATCAAAATGTGATTTTACCTTCGTTTGGAACATACAAACTGACATTTGTGGAGCATGTAATTTTGCTTGAGTATAAAAAATAAATGTGGGTACCTCTATCAGTTGGGATTGATATTAATTTTGAAGTAAATATTCGACTGATGTAAATTGCATTTGGGTGGATTTGTTGATTTTTTTATATTTGTAGAAATACATGCTTGCGCTTCCATTTCCGCATCAATTTCATCGAATTTTTGTCTCTCTAGTTTGAGACACTCTTTAATTTCTTCATTTGTTTTAGGATATTCTAAAGAGCTATAGTACTGAAAATGCAAATTATTCAGTTTCCACTTCCGATTGTCAATGAAACCTTTAATAGAGTCGATAGACCAAATAAAGTCTTTAAGTTCCTCAGCAGTTGATCTGTTTTCTGGAAGAGGATCCCAACATTTTTCAATAATAAATTTACAACATCCAGGAATATTATTTGGTATCGTAGGTCGTACCCCTTTATAGATGTCTAACACGAGATGTATATCATGACTTCGTTCACCAAACGGTCGTTCACCAGTTGCAATTTCGTAAGCAACCATTCCAAAGCTATAAACATCAGCCTCATATAGGGAAGTACTCCACAAATTTCTTGCTTAGAATTTTTTGTATTTGTTGAAATTCTAAGTCCAAAATCAGAAATTTGAGGATAGTTATATATTAATATATTTCCAGGATGAAAATCACGATGTACAAACTTTTCTTCGTGAATTGTTGCTAGATTGTTAATAATATCGGATAAATAATCGAATTTTTGATTCCAAGTCAATTTTTCGTAGTTAGTATTAATATATTTACGGAGATCGTCATCTTCTGCATAAATCATCACTATCAAATGTTCATTTGTAACTGGGTTTTAGTTATTCCATAATAATTAATAAGACCACCATATAGCATTTAAGGGCAATTTGAATCTATTTTGAAGAGTTTGATTATATCAGAAAACAAAAAACACACTTTAGAAAATGTTCATTTTTTACCTCGTTTATAAATTCCAGAGTAATTTGGTTTGAATTGTATAATGATTTCAACACAACTTCTCTTTTTCCTCTTCTTTTAAATTTATTTTCTTCGTGATCCCATACTTCAAGGTATTCGGTTAACCAGGTTACTTTATAAATTGACCCAAAACCTCCTTTTTCAAGATATTCAACGTTGGTAAATCTTTCAAAAGGAATCCATTCGAATGTAATTCCATATTTATATCTTTTAATTTTGTTGCATTCTTTTATTAGATTGTTGATATCTTTATCGCCGCTATCGTTATAAATTCTTTTGCGATATTTGAAACAGTCATCGCATCTCTCATTTCCTTGACAACGCCAACATTTGCTACAATCATGAGTATTGTGAACTAAACACTCATTGCAGTATCTATTCTTTTGACATTCAGTACATTCATAACAGTGAACTATATTTGTTTCCATCTTTGAGTTCATTTTATATTTGTGAAGCTCACCATAGAATGCATAAGTCATTACTATCAAGTAATCGTTTGTAACCGAGATTTTAGTCATTCCATAATATGCTATCCTGGTGCCGTAATTATAGCATTCAAGTTCCATTTGAATCTTTTTTTTGAATTTGAATATATTAGAAAATAAAAAGTAACTTTCACTTTAGAAGATGTTCATTTTTTACCTCGTGTATGAACTCTTGAGTGACTTGCTTAGAATTGACTAATGATTTTAACACAATTTTACTTTCGCCTCTTCGTATAAATTTATTTTCTTCATGATCCCATTTAGGTCTACTATAATCATTATCCAATGATCCATCCAACCAGGTTGCTTTATAAATTGACTCAAAACCCCCTTTCGCAAGACATTCAACGTTGGTAAATCTATCAAAAGGAATCCATTCGAATATATTTTTATATTTATAATCAATTTTGTTGCATTCTTTTATTAGATTTCGATATCTTTGTCCCCACTAGTCAATTCATCGTTATAAATTCGTTTGTGATATTTGAAACAGTCATCGCAGCGTTCATTCTTTTGGCAAACAGAGCATTCATTACAATGATGAGTATTTGATTCCATTTTTGAGTTCGGTTTATATTTGTGAAGTTCACCATAGAATGCATAAGTCATTACGATTGAGAATTTGTTTGTAACTGGGTTTTTAGTCATTCCATAATATGCTATCAAGCAACCAAAATTATAGCATTTAAGTCCAGTTTGAACCTATTTTGAAAATTTGATTGTATTAGAAAATAAAAAGCAATTTCACTTTCGAAAATCATTTTTTACCTCATGTATCAAATCTGAAGTAATTTGCTTTGAATTTTTTAATTTTTTCAACACAGCTTTTCTTTTTCCTCTTTTAATGTTAAATCTATTTTCTTCATGATCCCACTTGGGATCGCCATATTTATTATAATCCACTGGTCCGTCCAACCAGGTTGCTTTGTAAATTGACTCAAAACCTCCTTTCGCAAGACATTTAACGTTAGTAAATCTATCAAAAGGAATCCATTCGAATATATTTTTATATTTATAATCAATTTTGTTGCATTCTTTTATTAGATTTCGATATCTTTGTCCCCACTAGTCAATTCATCGTTATAAATTCGTTTGTGATATTTGAAACAGTCATCGCAGCGTTCATTCTTTTGGCAAACAGAGCATTCATTACAATGATGAGTATTTGATTCCATTTTTGAGTTCGGTTTATATTTGTGAAGTTCACCATAGAATGCATAAGTCATTACGATTGAGAATTTGTTTGTAACTGGGTTTTTAGTCATTCCATAATATGCTATCAAGCAACCGAAATTATAGCATTTAAGTCCAGTTTGAACCTATTTTTGAAAATTTTGATTGTATTAGAAAACAAAAAGCAACTTTCACTTTGGAACATGTTCATTTTTACCTCGTTTATAAACTCTGGTGTAATTTGCTTTGAATTGTGCAATGATTTCAATACTACAACTTTTCTTTCTCCTTTTCGCTTAAATTTATTTTTTTCATGATCCCATTTAAGATGGTACATGTAATTATAATCATCCTTATAATATTCCAATGGACCATCCCACCAGGTTGCTTCACAAATTGATCCAAAACTTCCTTTTGCAAGATATTTAATGTTTGTAAATCTTTCAAAAGGAATCCATTCGAATATATTTGGATATTTATAATTAATTTTGTTACATTCTTTTATTAGATTGTCGATATCATTATCTCCGCTATCGTTATAAATTCTTTTGCGATATTTGAAACAGTCATCGCATCTCTTATTTAGTTGACAACGCCAACATAGACTACAAAAATGAGTATTGTGAAACCAACACCCATCGCCGTCTCTATTGATTTGAAATTTAGTACATTTAATACAATCATGAGTATTTGATTTCATCTTTGAGCTCATCGGATAAAATGGTGAATTGGTTAAAGGATAGTAAAAACGATAATCATTGTCGTTAAAGGATCCATGTACACCTGCCTGACTAAAGTATCCGGCAACTGGAAAAATCAACGGACTTTAAACACCAATGGTAGCACACCATTTATCCAATTTTATTACATGCATACATGAACTTTTTTTATTGAATGCGCCTAATTTTAGAAAATAAAATTTTTTTAATTAAATATACAGAGTGCTTATACCATCTGCGTAATCACCTACCCAAATTCCTTGATCTTTTTTTATTAGATTCATCTTGATTTCTAATTCCAGAAAATATTTTTTTGCTCTTTTTAAAAGAATCATTTTTTGAAGAATGCCTATGAAATTGTTGGTCAATGAAAGCCAAAAAACAATAAGTGAAATCAGTAAAATATTAAGACACCAAATGCATAGTTAATAATGTAATAAAAACAAAATCAAGGTCAAACCACTTCAATACCACATTCTGATCTGATACATTGAATAATCATGTAAAATATATATATGTACAAATTGATCTATGGCTTATTAATGAAAATTATCTAGAAAATGTAATTATATCATTAAATAGAGTATGTTTGTTAATTATATACTGTTAATATATAAAATTCTCTCAAAAATATTAGTTGAAATTAGTAAATATAAAAGTGATTAATTTAATTCAAATAAGAATTACAGATTTTTATTGGGCTAATCTTTATAAAAAAGATATATTTTAAAAGTTTATAATTTGAAGATTCTAATAAAAAAATAATTATAAATTTGAATTATTGAATAAGCAATAAATTATCTTTGATTATTTCATATCAATTTTGATTAAAATAATTAATATTTAATAATTTTAAATTATATATATATATATAACAAATTGAGCTTTAACTCATTAATAAAAAGAAATTTAAAAAATCATTAAATAGAACAGATTTTACTAATTTAATCATGTAAATTTATTTAAAGTTTTATATAAATTCTCTCAAATATATCAGTTAAAATTAATAAATATAAAAGTTATTAATTTTATTCAAATGAAAATTATAGAATTTTTACTAGTATAATTTTATAAAAAATATATTCTGATAAAAAATAATAATAAAATTTGAATTATTAATTATATCTTAGAATACTTGGTGAAATTCATAAATTTTAATAAATAATTAAATGCCAAAAATAAATAATATATTTTTTTACTATAGTTATTTTTGAATTTCAATAATATAACAGATTTGATAAATAATAAAATACTAATTAATTAATTATTTTCAGATAATCTTATTTAAATACTTTAATTAAATTAGTATATATATATAATAATTTAAATTTTATAGTATGTAATAAAAATAATGACAGTTTGTAATACAAATTAAATTTGCATAGAAATAATAATTAATTTGTTTACATAATTTACAAAACTAAATATTTATTGTTTATATCCTATTAAATATATAAATAAATAAAAAATTTATTATTATTTTTGTTTTTACTATTGAAACTTTATAAAAAAATAATTAATACAAAGCTTGAAATCTAATATAAAATCATTTTGCATTTTTGACTCAATTATAACTGTTTGAAAATATATCAAAAAACAAAAATTTCTCTTTATACTATTAAGTATGATCTCTAAAGCTTAGAGAAATAGGTATTATAGAATATAAATATAGTAATAGCAGATTATTTAAGATTATACAAACATTTATATATTTCTTAAATCAATATATTCATTATAATACTGTCTTAATAACTTGATAACTTTCTTTATTAATCTGAGAAAAGTATAATATATCAATTTCTCATTCTTTTATTTAGAAATATATGAAAAAAAGAGATATAAAAGCTTTATATCTTTTGAAATCTTCGTGCTGATAAGTCATAATATTAAAATATAAAAAGTATGAATATAAGTATATATAAATACTAATTATAGCAAAATAATATTTATAAATAAAATTACTTTCAATCTTTTCACAAATAAAGTTAATAAATAATATAAAGATGATAATAAACTAATCTAATATTTGCCAAAATATATTAAAAGATGAGATATAAGTCAGAATCCTATTAAAAGATAGAATATCTTTATTTTATTTTACTAATATAATAAATAACTCTTATTATAACTATTTTACAGAAATAATTTCTATTTATTATAAAAAACTTATATAGTAGAAATTGATATTTATAACAAGATAATAATTCTAAGTATACTTTATATATTGTAAAAGAACTATTTATTCAAAATAAAATTCAGATCATGAAGTGACTATTCAGTAGTTCTGACTTAAATTCTATTAAAAATATATAAAATATTGTAAAAAATAATATTAAAAATATATATTACAAAATATTAATGAGTTAAAATAATTTATAGTTGAGAAATAAGAAAAATTCTTCAAGAGATAATTAAAAATTTAATTAATTCTATAAAAAATAGATATAAACTAATTTTAAAAAATAATAATAACAGAATTGAATATTGAGTTTTTTATTTAATAAAATATTTTATAAACTTTTAAATAAATCAAGTTTCAGTTAATTATCTCTTGTAGTTGTTAAGATATAAAATTTTTTGTTATTATTATTATTTTTATTACATATTATATATAATAAACTTTATATAAATATATATATATATTAAATTTATATTAAATATATATTAAATAAAATTAAAAAAATATAAGTAACTTATAAGACAAATTACAAATAATCTTTCTTTAGTTATAAAAAAACTCTCTTTTTCTTTCACTCTATAATTTATCATATAATTTGAATTATTTTTATCTAATTATCTTGTTATATTTAAATTCTAAGTTTATAAATATCCTTTTAAATATTATATTTATTCTAAATTTGAGATTTACTTTTTCAATTCATATTAATTTTTCACATATATAGTAGATTAATTAGTTAATACAGTTATA